>JANSTU010052428.1:0-20210 GCA_027564075.1 Bolitophila hybrida
GCGGCCACTTGCCCGAAATCATTTTTAAAACATAATGGCAAATCCTTATCTTTATAATAAAGCTAAATTCTTGGCCACAACATTAAATTATATGCGTTGTATTTCATCTTGAAAACCTAACCTCTAAAAAAAACACCCTTTAGAACTTTGTTTATTGTACTTGTTTGTTGTTTTAAAATGCCAGATAAATTTTGCTTACTTGCAGTTTTTTGTTAATTTCACATATACTTTAAAGGTTATTTGTATTCTTCGCGGTTCTGCATGTCGCGGTTAAATACTCATTCGCAAGATAAAATTATCAGTAAAGAAATATATTATATGGTGATGTAGGGTAATACAGATTAATCCTACAAGTACAACGTTGGCACAGACTCCGGAAATATTATTCTCGGAAATAGTCCTGGTTGGTAATCCTCAACCTTAAAATGTTTCGAAAAATGTGTGTATGCCTTGACGGTGTAAATATCCTTTTCATTGCGTTTATCCAGGTGTCAAAAATAATTTCATCTTTCGGAAAACATAAAATAAAATATAAAATATTTTCAAAAATGTCTACTGCACTGATACTTTCTTAACATGCAACAGTGTCAGCATTGTTTTAGAAACAAAAAAACGAACACATAAACGATCAAATGTTATGTCAAAAATGTGGCACACTGGGGTCAACCACAACAAACGTCAAACTGCGTAATACATTCTCTTACGTGAGAGCTGCTATGATGCGTTTCATTTTAAGAAACGACGACTCTTAAAATGTACAATAATCATAGCAGTCCTTACGCAGTTTGACGTTTGTTGTGGTATAATGTATGTCTGTCATGGTCAGTCACTAGGGACTATCTGTGTATATTTTTGCAAATAATAATAATAATAACAAAATACTTGACTGTATGTAAAATCAATAATAATATTGAGCAAATATAATATTATTTATAGGACTGGTTCATTAAAAAGATAAAGCAGATTTTTTGTCGCCATATTACAACTATTTTAATGTCCTATATATTTTTAGATATTTAAAATGGATAAAAGATTTAATTTAGAAAAACAAATATTTTTGACAGATGGAAGAAATTTCAAAATGTTGTCCATGTTTTTGCAAGCAGACTAATCGGACAATTGCATCGCACCAGTGTTTCGGATAAGTTTTTTCTTGATTTACAAATTCATCTGCGATACAATTCTATGATAGCCGACATACGTCCGTGACCTCTAACTTGAATTCGAACCGTCTTCTAATCACGTTCAAAATATATCTTGCGCCGGTATCGTAAAAAAAAGGTCTGAGCAAATGAAATTCGATCATCTTTTTTTACTCCTATTAAATCGAGTATTAAATGGATAAAAAAAATGTATGCTCACTGAAAAAAAATGCACACCAAAAATAAAATTAAATCACACACAAAAAAAATGCATTCAAAAATAAAAACGAACACCAGAAGCTTTAATTTTTGCTTCAATTTTGCGGAGGGAGATTTTGATTAATTTGGATTGCAAAATTAAATTATGCGGTGTTCGCTAAATTCGTGGTCCTATAAAATTGACAGAAATAGAAATAAAAAGTTAAAAAGTGCGTGTGAAGCAAATCATTTAACATACAAAACTTATTTAAATGTAAGCGTACGAGAATCCATCTACGAATGTCAAACGAACGACTTTGACATTTCGTCCTACGCATATATATATCGTTGACGTCGACCGACGATCAAAAAAATACTCCATCGATCGCGTGTCGTTTGTGTCTTTCCCGTTCTGTTAATTTGTTCCCATCCATACCTGTACTCCACCGCAATGTTGTCGAACTGTGCAAAGAGGCTGGCCCAGCGAACGTTGTTGGGAAACTCGGTAAGTATTCATTCAAAAGGTCGTCAGTCACACTGGAAATATGATGTACGAAAATCAATATAACGCGATTGCATAACACCGTATATGTAATATAATAGAATATTCATTACGATAACATAATATATTTGAGTGTAATCCTTATCGGGATCTCTGTTCTAGTTGAATAAGAGCATCGTGTGCATGATGTCGTCTCGAGCCAGCGTGCTCGGGTCCTTTTTTGGGGTACTCAAAAACAAACCTATCGCCGACATCAAGGTACACACTCACACACATATATATTCTTTAAGTATGCACAAGTTCGGCTATCTTATTATTTATATTATTTGTGTTAAATTAAACGAGAGATTCGCTAATCGGAATATTTTCTCATGCAGTGTTGCGTGTTGAGCGCACGCTGCTTTTGCAATCATTTTACATAAACATATTTTTATTTATCAGATTTAAAGTGTGTAATACATTATTTTTAACCGAATGACCTCTCCGTTCGATTGCAGAGCGCCACTGTGCCTGCGGCAGTTAGCGGTAACACGTTCGCCACAGAAGCCTCATTCGAAACAAAGGTAAGTTAAGCATGAGATTTGTATGATAACCATAATTTTATACATAATATTCTATTTAGGACTACAAACTTCACAATCTCACCAGCGGACCATCTACTAAAGTAACACTCACTAAGGAAGATGCACTCCGTTACTACGAGGAGATGTTCACGATTCGTCGTCTGGAAACGTCCGCGGGCAGTTTGTACAAGGACAAGATCATCCGTGGTTTCTGTCATTTGTACTCTGGTCAGGAGGCTTGCGCTGTTGGTATGAAGGCTGCTATGCGACCAGACGACAGTGTGATTACGGCGTACCGTTGTCACGGCTGGAGTTATTTGTTGGGTGTTCCTGTTGCTAAGGTTCTTGGAGAGCTGACAGGTCGTGAAACAGGTTGCTCACGCGGAAAGGGTGGTTCCATGCATATGTACGGAAAGAATTTCTATGGTGGCAACGGTATTGTTGGCGCTCAGGTTCCTCTTGGTGTAGGTATTGCGCTGGCCGCTCAATACCAAGAGAAGAAGGCTGTATGCATTTCACTATACGGTGATGGAGCTGCCAATCAGGGTCAAGTTTTCGAGGTGTACAATATGGCCAAATTGTGGAACATTCCGGCTATCTTTGTATGCGAGAACAATGGTAATAAGACATGAAATGTGAATCTGTGAAAAACTGATTAACCAACGATTTAATATAGGTTATGGTATGGGAACCAGTGCTGAGCGTGCGTCTGCTAGTGTAGACTACTACAAGCGTGGTGATTACGTTCCCGGCATCTGGGTAGATGGTATGGATGTATTGGCTGTTCGTGAGGCTACCCGATTTGCTATGGAGCACTGTGACTCGGGCAAAGGACCCATTGTTCTTGAAACCGCAACCTACAGGTTATTATATTAATTTATAAGTTTAAATACAAATAAACTGATTTTTGTTTTTCTAGATACTCTGGACATTCCATGTCTGATCCTGGTACCAGCTACCGGTCTCGTGACGAGATCCAAGAAGTTCGTCAAACCCGCGATCCTATTACATCGCTGCGTGAGAAGATTGTCTCCAATAATTTGGCCACAGCCGAAGAACTCAAGGTAAAATTATAGATTCTACAAAAGTAGAGGTTTCTATATGCATAAATTCTTCATAATTCACAGGCAATGGAGGTAAGCATCCGCAACAGCGTTGACGAGGCCATGAAAAAGTCTAAGCTTGACAAGGAGATTCCAGTCTCCGAGCTGACCGCTGATATCTATGCCAATCCTACAAACAACGAATACGTTCGCAATATTTTGCCAAACAATCCACTGAGCCACATCACCATTGGCAAAGCAGTAAACATTTAGAAATCATCAACTGCATTTTGAGTCCAGCATTTAGTTGTGTTCAAAGATCATATACCACACTCACATTCAGGGGAACAATACTGTACTTGGAGTTATTGAAACGTTCCAGACGCATTCTAAACCTGCAAGATTATTTATTTTTTGATTTTATATAATGTTGATATTCTGTTGGGAAATAATAATGTAAATAATTAAAATAAAGTTTAAATATTGCACAAGATTTGTGCTCAAACTTGATCCTTTGGCCCAGCGATAGTTGTTTTTTTGGATTTTAGATTAGGACAGTTCTGAAAATAATACAATATTATACATACAACAAACGTTATTTCCAATTTTAAATATTCTACTCGTTTATTCTCCTAAACAGAACGACCATCTTTTACAATCTTTAGGATAATATGAATGGTGTATTTTTAATGTTATTGGTTCTGATCGTGATTTCGACTATCAAGTGAAACAGTCAATTTGTACAATTTCTACATCGTTTAATGTGCATTTCTAATAAACACAATTTATTGGCTACATTATACACACTCGCACACAAACACATAGGCACATTTAATGCGATGGTTTTATGGCAATGCCGATTGGGGATGCATCATGTTGTTTTGTTTAGGTCTGAAAGTGACAAAAACATATTTAGAATATTGCAATAATTCGGTCATGTGCTACTAACCAATAGAAGGTATTCTAAGACCATCCTCGTCCTCCAAAGTTACACTGTACGATTTATCACGGAACGTGTACTCGATTTTCAGAAGTTTATCCTCACCAACGCACGGATCATAGAAACCCGGTAGCTCGCACTGAAAGAGAAAATGTTTTTTTTTTTTTTTTTAAATAAAATGATATTAACGATTTTCACCTTGCTGTACTCCTGCAGCTTCAGTGTACCATCTCGAACTAAACATTGAAGTGGTATCAGTACGTCTATGACACCTGATCCGTGTGGCTCTAATGGAGACGTTGGAGACGAGTGCTGGGAACTGCCGGAATTCATATCGAAACAACCATACTTGGCACTGACTATAAGAATACCCTTGCGTTTCTCTTCATCACTGCAAATACGCTGGTACTGTGCGGACATCAGTTCGACGGCTGCTTCGGCTTCCAATTTCTTCTCTAGCATCCTGGAAAATTATAGAAATATAAAAACAATATACAGCAAGTATTACAAATACCTTTGCTTGTTCGAGTCCTTGATCTTATCCGTTTCACGTCTCTTTTGATCGGCATTCATGGGCTCGATAATTGTCTTCTTTACAAGTAACCAGACCAGCAGAGGTGTAACTGTGGCATAAAACACGGCAGCCGGAACGATTTCCTCGCTTAGGTGGATAGGGAATATGTACGATTGAGAAGATCGGATTAGTCTGAAAGAAATGAATAACCAACATATATAAAATAATTAGGATAACTTAAAATTTAGTGAATTACTTTAGTTTCAGCATAACGCCGGTCGGTACACCAACTGACACCGAAGCAAATACATGGCTGTACTTTGAGATCTTTTTCTCAGCACCGTACTCAGCGATGAATCCAAATGTTCCCACTCTGCAAACGAGACAAAACGAATAAGCGGTACTCTGTAACAAATCCTTGGATTTCTACCTACTTGGCAGCGAGTTTAAGCTTGAGCTCATGCTCGATCAGCTTTCGTGTGTAGCTGGCCGATAGAAAGCAATGCGGTATCCCAAACGTGCAGGTCAACAGCATATGCTGGTGTTCCGTATTATGCTCTAACACCGTGGACATGGAAGCATTAGCGCCAGCATTGTAGGTCAAATAACCCACTGTATGCTTGCCTAATTGAACACCCAGTGCTAAAAATACATATATTAATATAACTATATCAATTATCGCTAGGAATATACTACTTACTGCCAACCAGACCAGGGATAATACCATTCTGACGAAAGTTCATGGTAGCACCACCGTTGCAGAACACTTTTTGGCTAAGATTTCGCGATCCCTTCAATCCGACTACAGTTCCGTTGCCCGCACCAACGTCAAGCGCAAGCCAACCTTTATTGATCAAACGCCGTCCGGAAATCAAAAATCCACCACTTCCTACTCCGTTCTGTGATGACAAACTACCAGACATAGTGATCGTGTCACGTGTAGTAAGCGGTGCCTCGATAGACTGCGATATCGACATACCAGACACCTCTACCGATGGAAGACCGGGTTCACTGTAAATACAATCTTGCATTAAGTACATCCAAAACTATAAACTGTCTCAAACCGAGCTCACTCAAACTCCTCATCGTAGGCATCGAAGATTTCAGTGGCATTAACATTGATTGTTATGTTTCCCTTTGGATTCGTGCGCTGCTGTAATCTCCGTTCGGCACGATCGCGTTCAAGACGCTCGTACTCTTCCCGAATCTCATTGGGCGTTCGTGTGCGATGCACAATCTCCCAGCCTTCTGTCTCAAGACCACGTACACCCAGTGAATCATAAATAGCCCGTTTATGTGCGTCCGATAGTACCTCATAGGCTCGCTTCGTGCGATTGAACAACATCTCAGCTTTCTGTTTATTCTGCTGATCGACATGTTTGTCCGGATGATAGGTACGACTTAGATTTCGATAGGCCGTATGAATCTCATCAGATGAAGCCTGCAATATAATTTTTTTGCACAATTTAATTAAATTTATTAGGTTCACTGATCGCGATGTAATGAATAAGGTTATGTTGCTCATGGATCACCGCTTAGAACCGGTGCACACTTACGTCGCGTGACACATTTAAAAATGCATAGAAATTGTCTTCGGTTCCGTTCTGCTTGAATCCATCTTCGGAATCGTCTTCCATGATAAGCGCTAGTGGTTGCAATTTTTTTCGTATGAAATTTTTACTCAGATTTTGTAATTTTATGTATATGTATATAGAATTTATAGATTGTAGAAACGATGACAGTTTTGACAGTATATTTATATATAAAATGGTTGCGTGCAGTCGATTATTTGTTTACAGCGGTTTTATTCTATAATTGAACGATCCATTTCGATATGATGATTTTTCGGAGTGTTTTTTTTTTATCGTACATTTTTTGTTTGAATAAAATGTCTGCAGTTTTAATGGGATATATTTGTATAGTTAAGACCCATATCATTAAATTTTGAATTAAGTTTATACTCCGATCAATGAAATTGTATATGAACCTTTAACTCTACTTTTAATTAACGGACAAAAAATCACATTTTAACTGAGTTTAAGTTTTTAATTTATTTTTTTTGCATTTTAAAATATTAAAGTAAAGAAGTGGTCATTAAAAGAGTTTTATATTAATCATAACTTCAATAATATAATATATATAAGGACCATTTTACGACGCCATAGCCGAGTGGGTTGATACAAAATGCATAAACAAATAATTTTGATTTTTTAACACAAGATAAGAAATGGCTTTAAGAATACCCCAATAAAATATTTAAAAAAATTGCGATGCTATAGAAATAACCGCAAAGGACCTCTGCACGATGGGTGAGGATGTTGTTCCAGTGGACGTATTCTAACTAATTCAAATCTCACGTGACTTTTGTCAGTTCATGTTAGAATATGACTTTTTGTTATTCTAATTTGTCCGAAATACAGTGAGAATGTGATTTTCATAAATCATTGACGACATTCTTCGTGACTTTTTATTTTTGTTCGTATTACTTGAATTTGGACGAGCAGTATTATAATTAAATATATATTAATAAATTATCATTGAATCAGCTAAAAAATGTTTTTAACTTACTATGAAAAGTTGAAAATGTACTAAAGCAAATGTGATTCTAAAATATTCGGAGTAAAATGTAATTTCGCGAATTAGAATACAGACTTTGACCACAGATGTATCATCGTCATGTTGTAGATAATATCGCTACAATGTAGAGTATCGATATTTATTTTTGACTATTACCACAAGGTGAGCCGAATAACAAAAATTGCGTATTTTTAAACGAAATTTAACGATAAATTAAAAAAAAAACAATGAATAATTCGCAATAAACGTACGTCACCTTTTAGATAGTGTAGTGTGTAAAAAATTCACAGTAATCAAAGCGATAGTTTATGAAATTTACCTGATAATCGGTTTTTAGCGGCTAGATCTTCCTACCGAAAAATACTTATAACTTTGACAATTGTGCGATTTCTCATACCAACTACGATTTAATGTGTTCGAATTTTTAATGTTTATTATAAAAAATAAAATCCCCTTAAGTAGTATAATCTCCCGGTAAGGTACAGTTTAACAAAACGGCATTATATCGATATTATACTCCTCTTAATCATAAAGGGGGATACTCCGAGTCCAAAACAACAATAAAACTTTTTTGGTCGCTCCTCCACATAAAGAGGAGGTCCAAGTTTAACACATATTTTCGAAATTCGCCATTTAATTAATCAAAATGGCGGTTTTATCAAACGATAGGTTTTTTAATAAATATTATATAATTAATCACATCTGACTACCGTTAAGAGAGATAGGGACAAAAAGATATTTTTTGTATAATTGACCTTATATAGGGGATCTATCTCCCTTAAGGGTAGTCGAATTTTGTTTAACTTGTTTGTAACTCAGGGCCATGCCCACTATTGTTGCACTGGGTACCAAAGCGGATCACCCCTTTAGTACGTACTAACTAGTTAAATCGCGAGGGAACAGCCACTACCGCACATAGAACAAGAGTATCGTTTGGCGCACATATAACCACACAATGCGAACAGGGAACAGCCCACTACCGCAATATATAATATAAAAGGCACAAATTAATAAAATACATTTTTAATATACACTTATACAAGTTATCTTCAACGTACGGAACAGCCGTCGTGAAATATATATAACTAGTGATCGAAGGAGTAAGAGTAAGAGTAAGATTTAGAGACTGGAACTCTGAATCGTGCTTCTTTAATAAAAAACTAGAACTCCGTTACATTTTCTCTGTGTCATTGTATATGTTTGTGTAGATTTGTAATATAATAGAAGTACATGAATTCGCCGTGTTCAGTGGTGTCAGAATTAATGTCACATCTAATGGTGTGTTTACATAATATATTCATTGTGTGTGTACAGATGTTATACGTAATAAATAAACCAAACAAAATTATTCATATATCCAGCAAAAATATGCAATTTTTTCGCCTTTAACAAACCTCCCTTCTTAAGTAATTCATTATTTCTTTATTTAATAAATGTTAAAAGGAAGTGAGAAAGAAAGTTTGAGGGAAGGGAGATAAGGAAAATAGAGCGAGAAATGGAGACGAAATAACAAGAGATAGACATGAAGAAAAGGATGTAGGCTTAGAAAAGAGGAAGGAGATGAACAGATGAAGAAGTGCTGGGATAGAGACACGGAAAGAGAAAGAGAGTGAAAGAGGAAAACATTTTTCCTCTCATTTGAAAAAAAAATCATGCCATATTACATTCGGATTTTCATAACTATGGAATGGTAAAACCTCTTGACATTACTGAGGGCATTTGGAAAGATAGAAGTAAGAGATATAAGATATCTGAACAAATTAGTTACTTTTCACCTAACACATCTAATGTGCAAGGTTTAAGCTTTCATTGGTTATATTACTGGGCGACATAATACACAAAACCTAAAAAAATAGAAATTTTATTATTTTCATAAAAGATCTTGTTTAAAATTTATTAAAAATTATGAATGATTTTTGACATTATTTATTATAAAGGAAAAAAAGAAATAAAAAAGAAAAGAGGGAGTAACGCTGTGGGAGAAACGTAGGGAGAAAAAATAGTGGGAAAAACGTGGATGGTAACAAGAGAACCATGGAAGGGATCGTCTAAAGTTGTGAGTTTAAATATGAGAATGTTTTGAGATGAACACTCCAACTTCGATTTAGACATATGTCATATGAGTTTAAAATATGAGAAATATCGGTGAGATTGAAACTTAACTTTAAAATGTACGTGAAAAGCGTGTAAATCATATGATATATTGAATTATATTAAATATTTAACTTCATCAAAATTTGTTTTGTCATCAAGTTGCGGCTTTTAATTTTTGAGGAAACCTAAAAACATATTTAAGAAATGAGCTAAGATTCCACATTATCTACATCTGCTACTGACACTTCGTTTTCTAGCGACCGGATCTTACCAAATATCACTTGGTCAAGAGTTCCGCCATTGTCACCATCAACTGCTTAAAAATATATGTCTGTAGTACTAGAAGCAATATCGGATTCTATGATGACAACATTAATAAAGATTCCGCAGACTTTGCCAGAAGTGGCGAAGGTCAAACAAGTAAACAGCGACGATATACTTATTAATTAAATATTTAATAAAAATATATAAAATCCAAATTACAGTGGCCGACTACTTATTGGAAACGACATATTTTTATTTCTTTTCTCGTATATTAATTGTACCAGAAACTATTTTAAAATAGATTTTGTCTGCTATGAGTATCCTTATAGCTTGTATACATTTTGTTGCCCAAAAAAGCAAATGGTTACTCTAACGGTAATTTAATTAAAGAGTTTTGTACATATGGTATTTTATGCTATAAAGGATAATAATACGAGGATCTATAAAAAACGATACGATCTATCAAAACTACCGAAAGTTACGATCGAGTAATTTGAAATTTCTTCTTGGACGGACCCAGCCTAAAAGTATGTTCAGTCAATTTCCAAACGGACTCTCCAAAATAGGTTCCATATGTTTGGTAATCGTGGCTGCCTTGGCAGGTTAAAACTGAGCTAAATCGGCAATACAACAATGCAATAAGAAAAAAATTGTCTTTAAGGTGAAATAATAAGAATGTATAGATCTCGTCCCAGAAAGGCTGCAAGAGAGGCAAGGAGGGGGAGAGTAAGATGATGTAGGGAGAGAAAGAGATAGAAGGAAGGTAAGCGTAAAAATATAAAGATGCAGGAAGGGAGGAAAAAATCTGCTGATTTCGTTGGTCTAACAAGGTAGTTTTCATAGATTGCCTATTAGATTACTGACTGATCTATTCTATTATCAATTTAAATTTAATACTGTGTACACTGTGTACACTAATCTAAAAGCAACATCACATAAAAAATACTCTAAAAAGCTAGCCAGACGCGACGAACGTTTGAATATATGCAAAACTTGCAATCCCTCGCAACCCTCGACCCGTCGCGCCCGTCCAGCCGCATACTGTTTATGGCTTATTATCTCCTCTAAAATATGTTGCACATAGTGAAATGTGTAGAAGGTATACAAAATAGCCCCGTTAAGTGGTGAACAATTTTCCACATGTGCTGACATGTGCTGTTATAACAAATATCTGTATTCTGGGTGCTTAGCTGTGCGAGCCGGTTATGTGAATGTGTGTGCGTGAGTATATGTATACGTGTGTGGGGATGGTACGATGCGACGCTTGATACTATGCACTGGCGTCCGCTCCACATGAAATGGTGAGGTGATGGGGAGTTAGTTTACCCTGTTCACTAGTGTACAAATACTCCTGGATGCACTCACACCACTGTGCATCTATATAAACACATGCAAATGCATCATAAACGTATATATAGTATATACATATATTTGGAGAGGGCGCAGGTTTGAACAAGCACAGCGCACAAACTACACACATTAACGTGTAATTCATTTTATATAAATTTAACTGATGTATGTTCATTGGGTTAATTTTGTAGTTAAATAAATTTCCTTTTACACATCCACATGCAAACGTATATATAAACAAGGCGCCGGAGGGCTGTGATTTTAAATTTTAATTATTTATATTTATATCTTTGCCGTTTTGTATAAATGCCAGTATATCTAGAGTATACCATGTGCTGCAAATCGCGCGTGACTTTTAGTATTTGAGGATTAATTGACGGTAGCACGTAATCATTATGGGGATTCAAATGTTATTTTATTTCGTGTATTTGTTTAAAAAAAGTGTTATTATCATACAGTCTATAACATAAATGGTTTATTATATCAGTCTCCCCTTTCTACTTTAGCCAATATATAAAATAGTTAGAAGTCACTCCTATCCTAAATCGTAAGGAGCTCAAAATTAGATATTTTTTTTGGAAATTGTAATTTAAGGGGTATAGATGGAGTAAAAGGGGGGGTTGTGTTGTATCAATCTATCGATAACGGATCTGAATAAATTTAAGGAAGATAAGCAAAATCGTGGGTGGGTTATCAAATGGTAACAGCCCTGCGGGTCTGACCGCTATATAGTGAACTTCAGACGGTTTGCTTTTTTCGTAATTTAAGATATTTACATTTTTTCGAAATATGAGTTTTTTGTATGAAAAGCTTTTGATATTTTATAGTAAATCCATGACAGCAATATGCACTTTAGGGTGGGGCACTTTAAAAAAGTCACATTGGCAAAGCAGTTCTTAATACAAGATTTGACTTTTATCTTATACCTTATTTGAACTGCAGCTACCTAATATATCATCAAACAAATCGACAGATAGACAAAAGGCAAGATATCTGTAATTATGAATATATGGACAAATAAACCAAAACTTAGACAATACTGAAAATGCTAATTGGACAAATGATGAAGAAGCAATTTAATACGGTAACGCGTTTGGGTTTACTTTATTATATGTTTATTTGTATGTATTTGGTTCTTAGCATTGCCAATTCCCAATAATTTTTTTTTAAATTGGTTTTATATGCAGATTTTAATTTTAGGTTTTCAAGTTTGCAATTCCTTAAGATTTTTAGGGCAATATTAAAAAAAAATATAATAAAACATATCGACAAATGGAAAATATTTATTTATTTGTCGATTTGTTTTATTATATTTTTTTTAATATTGTCCAAAAAATCTTAAGGAATTGCAAACTTGAAAACCTAAAATTAAAATCTGCAGTTGAAGAAGGACGATACATAAAAATAAGCCCAACTCTATATAACCGTAAGAAATTATTATTAGTTATAATTAATTTAAATAAATTAATTTTATATTTGTATATTCAGGACAAGCAGAACCAATGCAATTCCTGACACAAAATTCTTCCGGTAATCATATTTTTGCTAATAAAATATTTTTGTTTGTTCATTATATGATTTTTAGATGATATGTTAATTTGTGGTTAAACGAAATTAAGTTATAGATATGGAACAACTTAAAGCCGACATGAAGCATTTGCACATAAAACTGACAACATACTACGTATACTCGAGTCGAAAGAACTGGCTACATATGACAATTGACTTCCAACTTTTCCAATGGAATCTTTTGCTGATTTTCAAGACTTCAACAAATTACTAGGAAAACCGGAAGTTTTTATTCAGATGGTAAGTGTGTTTAATTATTTATTTTGTTAGTTTATTCGGCTGAACTTTAGAAGTGCAGAAATAGGTTTTTTTAAATACCATTCATTTGATACCAAACACCCCTAACCCAACCCACCCTTAAAAACGATTGTTAATTTTTTTTTGGAAAAGCTTTGACTTCCTCTCACCCCTAAGGGGAGTTGAGGGACTTTAAAAAAAAACATTTCCGCTCTGCAAAGTATCGCCGATTCTAATAATAATTAGTGTCTATATGTATTCTGTTTTTAGTTATAATAATGGTTTATTTTCAGGTTAATAAAATGAAAACTGTTGGGGGTAAGACACCCGCATTAATTGTAAGGGCAGCCACCAGTTTAGTTTTATCGCCAGCTGTAGCCACTAAATACACATGGCACGGACTTCGTGGCAAAGATTCGTTAAAATCTACACATTTTGGAAAATGTATTTTAAATGCATTTGTAGATGCCACCATGTCCGAATATACAATTGGAGTCATAATTGGGGATTGGTTGCGACACTCAGCAGAAAAATATAAGAAAAAAAATTAATCTTCATAATTTTTTTAATTCATTTATACATACATATTATATAGAATAAAGGTACCACTTCTGAGCACCCTTGTCTATTCTGAGCCGCTGATTTTTAAACATATTGAATTAATAATTTGTATTTATATTTTTATTTTAAATTAAATTAAATAAAACTCAGCTTCTCGCCATAAAATAATGTTTTTAAATAATAATTTATTGAATTAAATATTTTAAAAGGGTCAAGTCGGCTCAAAATAGGCAAGGGGGCTCAGGATTGTTACGTACACCATATATACATGTAATTTAAATAAATATATAGTAGTATATAGTATATATAGTTATTTAGAAATATATGCGAGTAGATTTATATATATAATAAATATATAATATTTGTGTATATATATAAAAAATATATAAATATAAAAATGTATTTGTGTTTTTATTTATTTAATATTATCAGAAAGAACTGTATCGAGTTTGGTGATGTCTTAGCAATGTCCCTTCAATGTACATTAAAGACATTACCGTCTTTAGATACATTGTAGGAACATTGTTTTAGATTGTAGCGTATATGTATATAGCGATTATTGCGATGTCCCAGCGATGTACTCTCAATGTACTTTAAAGACATTAACGTCATTAGAGACATTGTCATAACGTCCATAGGATGTACTGCCTACTTATATACAGACTTTCCTGATGTGACAGCGATGTCTTTTCGATGTACTTAAAAGACATATGCGTCATAAGAGACATGGTAGGAATGTTGTTAGCGTGTACTAGATGTCTATGGACGAATATATAAACATGGCGTCATTGTCCTTGTGAGACATTCTGAGAACATACATAGGACATCATCTTAGTACATGTCATTATAGGATGAACTTGCGACATCCCTGGGATGTACTGATGAATGTCGTTTGTCATTTTATGGATGTCCTAGGGACATCTTTTTTATATGGGCAAGACGTCCTCAGGACATCTACATATTTTTAAGGTGGTGATTAGGCAGAGCGTACAATGTCCCAGAGATGCCCTATTGCAAAGCCGATCGATGTCCATAATTTTACAACGTCAATATATACAATATATATATATATGTAGTTCCAACGGGCGATGGCAACATGGCTTTACTGCCCTGCTCTAATTCACCTTTCATTTTGTTTTTACTTTTGTTTTCTTTCAGATTCCTAATAGTCAGAGCTGAGCAAACAAGGACAGTCAATCAGTGAATTATAAAGGTTATAAAGTAATTAACAAATTCATATATAAAGAACAATCACTTTGAACTTTAGAAGAATCTTCAATAAAAATAAGATAATTTCTACAACATCTTTAACGTTACGCTATGGCATGTTACAATTATGTATTCTTCTATAACTTCTAATTTAAACTGTAAACTCTTTTTTTCGTATTTAGAGCTAAATTATTATTATGTTATAAGTATTGGAAAAAGACTAATTCAAACCCACATGTGCGGACAAAATAAATATTTCATTAAATAATACACAATATCAAACCCACTTCACATTTCCAAAACATGCAGTATTTCTTAGTTACGTATAATTTATCAGATATTTATATACTGGTAACATTATAATATTAGAGTACCGTAGATATACGTATTATTGTATATAAATATTTATATAAACGAGTACGTGCTGCACAGATTTCAATAATATTAAATTGAACAAACATATGAGCACGTTGTACACCGTTTCGAGTAATTAAAATGCAATTAAAATCTAATGACGAATCGATTTAGATGGCTTGTTTTTGCGGCCAAAAATAATATATAGTGCAGATTTTTGTTTGTTTTAGTTTGGCGAAATTGAGTATTTAATAATATGTGTACACCAATTGCAATATAAATTAAACTTGAAAGTCCACGTTATCTAGTACCAATTATAATATAATAATATAACATATAATAATAATAAAATATATCTGCTGAACATTTGATTCTGTTCTTCAAAGCATCGCGATTAAACCATTCGGTTCGCAAAACTAATTATTTTCTATGATTGATTTTACATTGGTACATAGTTTATGTATTATTATGTGTGCGTTTGAGTACAGTGTAATGATGCCAGAATTGCACCTAAAATTGTGTGTAATTGAAAAACAAAATGCATATTCTAACGAAATACTAAATTATATATAGTAAAATGTAGTGCCATTTGATTTTAATTATATGTGATTGAAAATGCGCGGTTACCAGTTTGTGCATGTGCACAAACGCGTGTTGTAATCCGATCAAAATTATATTCTATATATACAATAAATAGTTATTAATTATTTTGAACTTTTGGCATGCCATTCGAATTACGCTATTCCATATAATACAGCCAGGAAAACATGTAGTGCTCGTAAAACGAGCTCACAACTCGCTTCAAATGCTTTCATTTGCGGCATGAATGTAAATGGTTTGTAATCTACATTATATGCGATACCTGCGCGCAATTGCTCTATATTTGTCCTCGATTCGGTGTGTGTGTGTGTGTGTGTGCTTTTAAAAGCTTTCGCCCCTGGGTGCCCGTTTGCCTGCCATCGGGCTCACGCGAGCGCGTTTGTGCGTGCTGTAATATTGTATTTCACAAAAAGGCACTAGCCACGGAATTTCCTCTACGCTCTTGCAAATCGATTTGATTCGATCGCAGAGCCCTTCATCATTGTAACCCTAACCGCATCGCGCTCGTGTGGAAATGCAGCCAATCATAAGCATATCAAGTTTAACAGGCCCACGCCAGTGTAATCGTACACCGTATCAATTACTAAACAGATTAAACCGAGATTGCGCGCACATATACATCCATGTGTACAAATACACACGAACACACAAAAAACCCGGTATATATTTCGTGGAAAATCACATTTATGGGATGCGGTACGATGAGCTCGAGAACAACGATGTCGCGATGTGGATGAACGAATTTCACAGTGATTTTGTATATGGGATGACTCGGATAGTACGAGTTATTTCAGATATAATAAAACATGCTGTATAGTTATTTGAATTTAATAATTTATATAAACTTTACCTTATTATAGAATATACATATATCGCAGTATGGGATTTAAAAAAATATATGCTACTAAATGACATTATAAAGCTTTTAGATGAGACATCGAAGTAGCTAATGGTAAGCGACACTTTTCGGATATTGATTATGGTAAAAAAAGATTAAACAATACAGGCCGTCTGGCTGGGGCCTTATGCGCAGTCCAGAAAGTTATGGGCTGCCCCGTCTCCGTTTGGTTTGCCTGGCTAAAACTTGCGGCTTTGGCACGATCACTCTACTAAACATTCTTAAATCACAATCATAATAAAGTTCACAGATCACCGTGCGACGGTCCTGATAGGGAATGGTATAAGTGGTAGTATTTCCAAAAGTTTAGAAGTTAGCTCGACGGCGAGATAAGTGCGGTTGCACGCCTATAATCAAATTGCCTTTATTTTCTTACAAAGTCTCTTTGAACAATGATGTGAGTGCCATGTATGCCAAGTAGCTCAACTTTCTTAAATGTTTTTAAAAAACTCCTAGTAACTTTTTTCACGGCTGCTATGGTCAAATCCTCCATAAGACTAAGCCACTTTTGTGGTTCTTCGTAGTTCTTATCGTGGTTTAATATTAGGCTAAACTTAATTAAATAGCTTTCTGTGATATGTTGAACGTTTAACACACACTGGAAATTAGCCCTAATTACAAACTATTGTGAACTCTCACGCTGTACGCTCGAACGGTCTTTGTTGTCATAACAATAAATTAATAAATAATAATAAATAATAAAACTTATAACACAAAGTTTTAGTTTAATAAGAAATATAAAAAACATGTCCCAAATAACTTATCTCGTTCGAACATCCAGACACGATGTCGAGGCAGTGATCCCATCCCGAGCGATTTTTACCTTTTGTTTAATTACAAATTAGTCATAATGGCTGAATTGTTAAATTTATTTGCAATAAAATGCACATTCTGATAAAAAATGTTGCAACAGAGTCATAATCACAACGTAATCGCTTTAATTTCCAAATAATAATTTGTAAAAATGCTATATAATAATATTGATGACAGATTAGTCAACATTTGGCTATTTAGTAGATTTTTATGATAAATTGTTTTCAATATTACCATTAATTCATTTTTAACTGTACTCATTTGCAATAATAATGATAAAATAGAATTTTGTGCTAAATTGTAATCAATATTATTATTTAGCAATATTCAACATACAAATTAGTTATTCAAATGACACTTTCTCTAAAAACTGCCTATAGGGTGTACACAATGATAGTGAGACCCTCAATCTCATTTTCAGCAATTGTATGGTGGCCAAGAGTTAGCTAATCTCGGTTCAAACCAAACTGCAAAATCTACAAAGAGTTGCATGCATTAGTGTGACTAGCTGCTATCGAAATGCTATTAGATGTACCTCCTTTGACTCTATTTATAGAGGCAGAAGCATTATTGAGAGCACCTGAGGGTTGAGTACCTACCAGGCTCGTTCCAGGTGGCGGATAGGGGGCCGGTCGGCTGTAGCGATACGGATACAACAGAACTTGTGGACGGAGGAGAGCACACATTCAAGAGATAAGTGGATTCATCCAGGATCCTTGAGAAAGTGTCCTATACTGTCAAAGACAGGTGTGTTGTGTGGAAGTTATCGGTTTACCGACAGAGATTCCTCTATTATTTCTGGGGAGGTATGCGGCCAGTCCGCTACCTGAACCACCGTATCGTTGCAGCAACGGGTTACCAACCATAAGGTTGGATCGAGAACCAACTCAAAAGACTTACTTGAAGGTGTTATACGTACCGTGCCGAGAGAGTGTGCTTCAGCAGTCTGCGATAAAAGGGTCTCTGTCGCAGTGGACCTCTCACGTGGCTTCGACCATATCTATCCACCTCAGCGGCAAAAGCCGCAACCCCGACTCAACATCCCTCGAGGCAAACCAAGGGCAACCATCAGCCATCCTCTTCTGGAAACAGGATACTTGGTAGTAAGAAGAAAAGTTTTTGACATTTTCGCTTTAAGTGGTTTATCAACAACTACGCAGAACAAGCCGCCGAGATTTTATCGGCGGAGTCTTCAATTAATTACCGCTAGATTAGCAAGGAAAGTGGCCAACGATGAGAAGAATAAGGCAGGACCTGCAACAAATATACAGTCGCCTAAAACTGTCACAATGGAAATGAGGGAGGCCAAGTTATTGGCAACGGTCAATTCCGATGTCAAACTCTCCCTCTTTTAAAATTATACAGATAAATCTGCACCACTAACGGGCAGCTACGAGTAATATCAGAGCTGTCATGGCTAGTAAACAGATAGATATGGCTCTTATTGAAGAGCCGTGGCAGTGGAATGTAGTAATCAAGGGCCTTAAAATCCCCGGTTAATCAATTTTTTCCGCTCCCACCCAAAACAAGGTTAGAACGTGCGTGGTTGCTAAAAACAACCTTAACGCATTCTTTTTATCTAATATTTTTTGTTGTGATGTTTCATCAATGAAAATATAACACATTATCCACGGAGGAAGACAAGAAATAGCATCAGCATCATCACGACTCCGTACTGCAACCACCTTCCGAGGAACTAGCAGCCTTGGTCACCTATTGTGAGCAGTCCAACTAGCAACTTCTTATATCAGTAGATGCAAATGCTTATAATATCTGCTGGGGCAGCAGCCATACGAGTTTTAGAGGTAAAGAACTTCTAGAATATTTATCAAAAACCAACCTAGTCGTTCTAAACGTAGGGAACGAACCTACTTTCGTAACAAAAGTAAGGAAAGAGGTCATTGACCTCAACCTAGCTACAAGCCGACTTGCCAATTCTATCACAGATTGGCGTGTTTCGGCGGAAATTTTGATGTCTGATCACAGAATCATCGAATTCAACTTAAACTCAGAAATCATTATCAATTTACCTGATCATAGAAACCCGAGGAAATGTGACTGGGGAAACAGTTGATAATCATAATCTTCTTAGGAAGATGCCACTTACTGTTGATGATCTAAAGAGATTAGGAGAAATAGATTACACTCATTTAGGCGGTCTCTAAGACGGCTAGAAAAAAGTAAAATCACGACCCGAGCGTTTCTATGATGAAAAGCTTCATGCAAAAAGACTTTATAAAGAAGAGCTAAGAACAGCTCAAACAAACTTTTGGAAAACCTTTTGTGGAGAAGTCTGAGGGCGTCTCTACTTCTCCACAAAAGGTTTTCCAAGAGTTTCTTTGAGCTGTTCTTAGCTATTTTTTATAAACCTCTAGAATCACAAATGCGTTTTCAATAGATAAATATGCCCAGTTGGGAACTGTATTGCTCGACGATGGTTCAAGCACAGAATATCACACCGACACTAATGAGTAACCACTTCCCAAACTGAATATTTAATGATCCAATACTGATGTAAACCATGAGGTTGATCATGATCCAAATTGGAGCTTGGGCTCCACCATAATCACTATTGATAGTATAAAGTGAGCCCTGTATTCTTTGAAACCATACAAGGAGCCAGGACCGGATGGTATCTATCCAATAATGCTTCAAAAACTCAGTATTTCTAGACATATAGGGAGCTTTCAATAAAATTAACTTCAAATCGCTTAAACAAGCGGCCATCGAGTTCGGAATTGACGACATGATGATCAAATGGATGATCAACATGCTGCAAAAC
>JANSTU010052439.1:0-20201 GCA_027564075.1 Bolitophila hybrida
GGATAACAGACGCAATGTGCATTGCCCAGTAACATCTCCGAATGATCGGCTGCGTGAGGTCGTCACTCCTCAGCGAATGTTACTGGGATAGGAGACGCAATGTCCATTGCCCAATACTATCCTGCCTGTGGCAGATCGTTTTGAGCAGTCGCCTCTCTTCGTATTCGCTCTCTGTCTCCCTCTCTCGCCTCTCTCGCCCTCGCCTCTCTCGCTCTTGCCCCTCTCGCTATCGCCTCACTCTCTCTCTCTACCTATCTCCATCTCCCCCTCTCTCTCGCCACTCTCTATCTCGCCTCTCTCTCTCTCGCCTCACAATTTAATTTACATCGATACAATATGCCTTCTCACCTCTCCTATGGTCACAGTCTAGATCTGTTCCGGAGGATTCTGCCAGCCCAGTTCACAAAATCATCGTCGGAAACCCCCAAACGTGCTGCTCACCAAAGAGCTCCTAATATTGTTTTCTGGAATGCTAACAGCATTCATCCAAAAAAATGTGAAGTAAACTATTTTCTAATAAGCACCCGTGTACTGTTGCTGGCGAAAACGTGGCTAAACAGCGCTAAAACATTGTTTTTCAAGAATCAAATTGTGGACAGGACGATCGAAACGCTTCGCGTAAAGTATCGTAAGAAGAGGAATACTGTACATACTGGTTTTGGATCCAGAAAAGACCTCTTTCATTGAAAACATAAGAAGGTAGAACTGGTTTTCACCTCGGTCATTCCACAACGACCTGGGAAGACTCTGCAGAGACAACTGAATTTTTCATCTGCGGCGATTTAAAATCACGTCATCGGTCTTTGATCTGTTTTGGAAACAATGCGTTGTTGCGACTTACCATGCAGCCAACCCAACGTTCTACCCCACATAGAACTGTCAATTATGGATATTGTCATAACTAACAGGTCTATAAGAACATCTGAGCTGTCTTCTGACCATCTACCCGTAGCCTTCACCGTAAGGGATGGTCACAGCAATGTAGCAATATATGCTCGAAACGCAGCAGTCCCTGATACCGTTGATCAAGAATAGCGAGCACGTATCCAAAGGGACGCAAAGTTCATCAAGGCAATAACCAAAACCAAAACCAAAAGCCAATGTTGCACGAGTACTCGTTTGTTGGTTTGTCCAAAGCTAAATAAAATGAAGCAACCATTTGGCACGATTTTAGTTTACTCATTACTACCCGACAATGGATTTGAATTGTTTCAAAGAAGTTGTTGCAGACGGTTTGATTCCTCAGTTTCTTGGGACCATATATCTAAAAACTGCTCCCGCGTGAAAGTAAAAAACCCTGGATAAATGGCAATAGAGGTTTGTTGTATTCGATATCTATGAAGAACACTCAAAAGTAACCTGAAGATAAGGGTCCAGCAGGCGTTTGGTAATTCGGGGTTTTGTAGTGCCAGAGTTTTCAGCAACTGACATCTAGGAAGAAAGTACTCACTTTCTTTGAAAGAGGTAAGTTTCTTGTTTTTATATTTCAATCCTGACGTTTTGGGTGCAAGGGTTCCACTATTATGAATGGTTTATGGTTTGCACGGTCGAAATTTGTTGGGCCTTCATAAAAAGTGTTTTATTGAACGAGGCCACAAGTTTAGAGGTAAGTTTAACACCTTAGAGTATGTCTTGAAAGTTGGTCCGCAATCCAACCTTTGGTAGGAAACCTGTTGCTGGAGCAAATAGAGGTTTTCGGTCAACTGGATTGAACTGGATTATCTGAAATTAAAAATGTCATTGGATTTAGTTAAATAACAATATAAACTAGTGTTTGATCGTTGGATTTTAAAAAAAATGCTTTTTTGACAAAATGGCGGAAAGTCAAAGTTAAAAATTCGATTTTCACTTAACTCCGATAGTTAATTAAAAAATAAGTTACGGTTATATACAAAAAACAGTTATATAAGAGAGAAATGTAACTACCGTGAAGCGGGATATATTTTTTATGTCAGAAGAACATCAAAAATGAATGCGTTTAATTCAAATACATATAATATGTCATACAATTTTCAGAATATAAAGATCATCCAGAAGAATAAAAAACTATTAAATTAAAGAGCATTTCTCAGAGGATTTTCCATTCTACACATTTTAGTGCTTCGCATTTTATCGGCTCATTAAAAATAACATTATTTTATGGATTTTTGTGATCGTCAGTTCCTGATTCGAAATTAAATTTTGTGTTTTCAGAGATTCAGTGTAATAGACCCGTCATTCTATATAACACTTTCGAATTATATTTATTTATTTTCACAAAAATGATGTTTTAATTTCATGAACAAAAGAAGGCTTTCAAAAGTTTTTGAAATCAAACAAAAATAATAATAACAAAAAAAAAACAGTTTCATTTCGGACCTAGATCTTAAATTATGTGTTAAAAACTAAAAAAGCTTTAAAAAAAAAACGAAAAATGTCTGCAAAAATGTACGGTAAACTATGGATCGCAACCAGAGATGATCTCAACGATCTACTCTTACGTGAAAAAGTGGTGCAGGTAGGAGTTCTGGTGCAGAATATTAAATATGTATTATTATTTTGTAATCTTTCTAGAAACTCAAACCGTTACGTGACAAGGCCAAAGTTCACAGGATATTTGCCAGTTTGTACGCTCGCTACGTGACAGTTGTTAACAATCTTGGTGATATTTTCGATCAGACGCTGCAAGTGCAAAAACGCCAAGTCGTACAAAAACTACTAATGTTGGCTACGGGACGAATGCTTGAACTACAACTGGAACTCAAGACAATCGAGATGAGCGAATTTACGTACATCGACCAGACGTTAATCGAGGAAAAGTTTATTCCACAGGATATTCAATTGTTGTGCCCGTACTATTATCCACAGAAACGTAGTCGAGACGTGCAGGACATCATCGATGGCGTGCGTCCCGAAGTTGTGGACGATACACCAATTTCCGAAAAGAAAACCATTCGATTTTTAATGGAGAACAAACCAAAATTGTCAGCTGCAGAACAGAAAATTGAGAATGAGAAGCAACGTTTAATAAATGCGATTAATCTTATTATAAAGCATGAGAAGGCCAGGTTAACTACTGTTTTAACTCATATAATATAATGCTAATCAAAATACACTTTTAGGCAAGCCCGTTGCCTTCAAACCAACATACGTCTGTTGCCTGAGTTCTACACACCTCAGGCACCTCCTGAAGTTGACCTGGCACCTTACACATTCTATCACAAAGAAGATCAAGTCATGTTGTTGCCCATAAAGCGAACGAAATACAACGACGATTTCCTTCAGGGTATTCATTTAGCAATTGAAATCAATAGTTTTTTTCTTATTAGTTTTACTGGTTTAACTTGCAGAACGCAAATCATTTAGCAAAGTTCAGTTTTACCAAAAAGATAGTGATAAACGCAGCAGAAGCACTTCTTCATTGATCCAAACAAGTTCGTCCGAACAAACAGCACCAAGGCAAAACATTGATTCGACCATTTCAATCGCTGGTTCTTTCGATAATAATTCTTTACGTCTGAAAAGGGAATCTTCTGAATGTAAAACCAAAAAACTTCTTTCAATTAGTTTAATTTTGAAATTGTCTATTAATACAGTGAATAGACGATTTATCCGTAAGGTTACTCGAAATAATGCAGCTTGGACAATTCAGCGCTGCTGGTTGCTTTATCAGATACGAAAGTTGGTCAAGGTGAGACGATTCAAACAGAAGCTTTCGCTGGGAATGGTTGACGAGCGAACCTGGGACACCGGACAACGAGATGATATTTACCGCAAACGAGATGAAAAACGCAATAAGAAGGAAGAGTTCGATCGTCGATTCGTAGAAGTGTGCCAGGATGAGAAGGCTCGAATAATGCGACTTCATTCACCCTGGGTTATGGAGGACATTACCGATCACATACGCACGTGGTTCAGGGATATGTAAAAATAAAATACATTTTTTTCGTGTTATGAATTTATTGGATGAAAACAAATAATAGGT
Organism: Bolitophila hybrida; assembly: GCA_027564075.1. Classification (NCBI taxonomy): domain Eukaryota; kingdom Metazoa; phylum Arthropoda; class Insecta; order Diptera; family Mycetophilidae; genus Bolitophila; species Bolitophila hybrida. The sequence goes on from JANSTU010052439.1 coordinate 3,965, forward strand.
ATGATGCGGGTGGTGAGTTCGACAAGTATCCCACTGAAATAAAGACAGGTACTATTTTGGTCATAAAAGGGCTCACAAAGACACCGGAGGAGTTCATCGAGTTTCTAAAATCTCGAGAGGCGAATAAGAATAAATCTTCAGCAGAAAAGAAACAGGCAAATCATTTTATTATTGCTCCTTCTTATCTTTTAGAATATAAACGCCTACTAATATACAGGAAGCGGAAGCAGCAAAAGAAAAGAAAGCTGCAGAAAGGCAGAAAAGAAAGCAGGCTAGGCTTAAGCTCAAACTACTAAAAGCAGAGAAGAAGAAACTTGCCGAGAAACTAGGACGTATCTGGGAATTTGATGAACCAGAATGCAAGACTAAGAACTTTAGTAATTAAAATTAAATATCCAAAAAGTATACTGTATTATTCTTATTTACCATTTAGTCAATCTGGACAAAACAATGGCCGAATATGAGAGAGAATGGAGTTTTATTGACGAGATGGGAAATCCACAAGAGCATCCGTACATGGACTGGATAACGGAGGACAAATTTATGGAACTTCACAAAGAGGTACGCTTGGAAGCCGATAAGTTGATGCGCCTAGAGTATGAACTTTTGCGTATGGCACTGGCCGAGGACCAAATGAAAAAATATAAGGCACCACGGAAACCGAAAGATAAGAAAAAGAAGGGCAAGCGCAGAAGAAAAAAGAAGAATGTTGAAGATGTAATGGGTGACAAAACGTTGGCTGAACTATACGATGAAATGGCAGAAAGCGGTATTATTTGTTCGTATCCCAAGAACAGACTGGAAGACTATATTGGAGACTTGAACTTTTGTGCTTATGAACTTCGAAACTATATGGATCAGTAATTTAAAATGGAGTCAGTTTAATTGTTTATTTATCTTTGATTTTATAGATATCCATTACATTGCATGGGAGAGGTAACAGCGGTCCTTCGGACCTGGATACTCGGAATGGGTCCATTGAAAATGAACAAAGCTCGGTCTATTTGCATTGCTGGTCCTCCGGGTAGTGGCAAGAAATTCTTAGCGTATGCACTGGCTGGAGAGATGGGTAGAGTTTTCGATAATATTTTCCACACATAGATTTAGATTTATTTTCTTATCTTATCTTATCTTATCTTCTAGGCGCCGTTATGTTTAATCTAAGTCCAAATATTGTTAATAAATACAAAGAGGACATGAAGTATTTTATGAAAATTGTAACGAAAATGTCCAAGATCCTGCAACCGGTTGTATTCTTTATAGATGGTGCCCACTTTCCATTTATGAGAAAGGTTTTGTTTTTTTTAATAATAATAATGTTTGATAATAAGTAATAAATATTTCTTTAAAGATTCCCCCTGAATTAACTGAAATAAATCCGAAACTATTGGGACCCTATCTGCAGAAGCTCGTAAAACCTATTAAGCCCATGGACAAAATGATGCTGATTGGCACAACCAACGAACCATGGAACAGTGCAATGGGACCAATGAAGAAGACCTACGAGAAGATCATTCTGTGTCCACCTTCGGATCATGGTTCAACATTTCTTACATGGCGTTCCGCTTTGCTAAGCAAGAACGGTGTAGATCGTCAGATTGAAATGTCTGCCCTGACAACTGTAACAAGATTCTATGGCAATCAACAGATCATTAACAATGTTGATAATGTTGTAAACATTCGACGAAAAGTTACGTAAGTTAAATTTGGTTTAAATGAGTTTATTCTTTATAAAAAGAAATATGGAACAGGTTACCGCGTAAGCCGCTAGAGGTCCCTGAGTTACTTGAAGGTTTGCTCATGGGACCACCACCAAATTTTCCGATGCCTCTAGAGGTAATTTATTACATAATAATTTAATAAATTCATATATATATTATTTATTTTGTTAAGCTGCGGAACAAATACGTTATGTGGTTTAGTAAAATCAACAAACTGGCAAAACAACGCGTAGTTTATCAGAAACAGCAGGCTCTTAAAAATGAACAGAAGAAAAATAAAAAATAAATATCTATATTTAAATAAAATTAAAATAATTACATTAATATAACAGAATTTTATTACTTATTAGCAATAATAGCTAGATTTTTTATTTCTCCATGAAATGGAGCTTTTATGCTTTACCTCCAGGAACCATTTGCTGCATTTCAGTCGTACACATGCCAAAAAAAAAAAAACAAAAACACATAGACATAAACCTAGCGCCGCTTCAGCTTTTACGTATGTGTTGTTAAAAACCATATATGAAATCTCTCCATATATCACTACATATTGGGTTCTGAAATCTATAATAAATTACAAATTAAATGTCAAACGTCCGAAAATAACAATAACATAAATGTTGCCCAACTTTGGCGCTGTAGTCACTATGTTTTGTGACTTTTGTGCGGGCGAAACATGAGTTACGCAGTATATTTGACATTTACTCCGCCTTTTGCCTTTTGACATATGACAGATCTGTCTGTTTATCTGTCACTTAAATATACAACGTGGGTTTGTCAGCTGTGAAATACAAATACTGGGTTAAGCTTTTTATGTTAATTTATGTTTATGGGTATCTCCGTATGTTCCAAACACTCGTAAAGATAATAATAATATTATAGGCAACAACCAACAAAGTGGGAAAGTGCCAAATTTCGGAACTACAATTTGTGGGGTAAAAAACTGTCACTCATTATCATACAACATACATGCAGTGTTTTTTGAGTTGTTATTGTTTGTGGCAGAGTATATCAATTATTTGTGAAATAACCAAATATTAACAAAAAATTGTATGTTTATAAACACAAAAGTTATACTGGCTCACAACTCACTTACCGTATAAATTAACTGTAATATTTTTGAAGATAAACTTCACGCCAACCAGCATGAAATAATTTCAGAGGAAAATATATGGTACTAATTATTCTACTTAAAATAAATTGTATAATATAAAAATAATAGAATTTGACGCGCGATTTGCGTCTGATTGAAATGAAGCCAACATATCAACTAAATGTCAATGACACTGCAGAACCGTTGCGTAATATCAGGGATTTAAATCTTGGGAGTGTCCCGTCCTAAAATAAAACTTGCGAACAAGGTCGTCGTTGTGTTCCAGTCCGCAGCCGAATATTTGTTGATTCGAAAATACAAACAGTTTTAAAAGTGCGATTTTGGCGCTTTAGTTGAGCCACAAATATGCACAGATAGCTAATAGTGTAAATTTCGCGAACAAACCAATGAAGCATATTTTATGAAGGTGTGTTTGTATGTTTTGAACACATTTTATGTGTATGCGTGTGGTGGCGCCACGTTACGTTTGTAAACACAAATTTCATTTGAATATTATTTTCGTATATTCTCGTTTATTTACTATATATAATAAAAATGGTTAATTGTTGTGTGCCAAAATGCAGGAATATCATATCATCCTTTTATATTGTATTAATCATATGTAAACCACTCTTTGAACACATGACAGTTTGGTTTACGCATGTGAAAAACATGACAGATTGGTTTAAATATATTAAACACATACATGCATAATGCGTGTACTATAAGGTTGACGTATGCGATTGTCATTACTTCATATGAAATGCACAACTATGCATACTGTGAGTTGAGCTGAGCAAACAACCGAACTGAAATCGACTTGAATACGTTTTGCTCGAAATGGAACTGTCAAATATCTGCTCTCCCAAGCCCAAACATGATACATAAACATGCGCTCTCTCGCGCCATAACACACGTTAGCCCATTCGTCACTCACTAGCTGTGTGTGTTTATTGAATGTATTTTCTGTTTAATGTTATATTTGCGCGCTCTTAAATGTTTATATTCTTTCTTATTTGCACCTTTTTTTGCTACGACTATCAAAATCAATCAAAAGACCTTGAATGTGTGGATCGTAATCTACTGTACTCACAATTACAATGATCTCTGTTTTTATATATATTCAAGGATAACTGATCAAGACACAAAAACATAAATAAATTGGAAAAAAAATCATTGTGAGCGTTACCGAACGCGTTGAGATCATTTGTTTACACACTGCGGTTTAAAAGGTGCGTACATATATACCAGGTGTAATTGTGTAATTATCATCAATTATTGTATTTTCTTTGCCTAATGGAATGTATTGTTTAACCTAACAATTTGATCTGAGAATAGCTATGCTTCTGTTGTGTGTGTGTGTGTTGCGTGTGCTGCATACTCATTATGCATAATAGTGCGTGAATTGTGTCACAGCGAAAAGGAGATAGCATAGCGCGCGCATTATATATTCATGACGCCACTTATACGCACGCATTATTTTATTTAGTGGATTTTTTATGTAAACTAGTTTTTTATGAGTGCTTTTTTAAGATGGACACGACACCGAAATCTTTACGGCCGCGCCATACGCCGACCCCGAAAATGTCCGAGCGAAAAAAAGCTCTGTTCACCGTTGGATCGTCAAAACGCAACGACATTCCGATGACCATTGACGAAGACTCTGATCTCGGTCCCATGAGTCCTCTACAATTTAGCAGTAGTCCTTCTAGTTACGACGTTAAATCAGGAAAAGGTAATTTATTATTTGAATTTGAAATATTTGAATATTAATATATGAATATACTTATAATTTTAGGTTGTTTTATGCAAGCTCGGGAGCTGCGTACCGATTTCAAAAATATCATGCAGCAATTGTCACCTGTGCGCAAAACAGGTCGTCGTGAACAAAATCGTTCCACATCCGAGTCACCTATTAAATGTACTGTACTCACACCGATTAAGAATACAAATACACCATCAAAAATCACAAACCTAGATGATCACAATACCGACACGATGCTGGAGAAAGAAAACTATCATCTTGATTCTGTACATAAAACACCAGGCTCTAGTCTGAGCGTTTCTTCTGAAGTACCACGTATCTCATTTCGGAAATCCCTCATATTCGCCACAACACATGACACAGAAGACGGCGGTGCAATGTCACCGACTACCCGTAAGTGCGTCCAAAAGCGTAGTAAGAACTATACATTGCCGCTGGACAATACGACATGCAGTCCTGTTGAAAAAACACTGAATACATCCGCCCCGGTGGCAGATAATCCTAAAGCTCGTGCTTCGTTGACATTTACCGAACCACTTATCTCGGCTAAATCATTTTACGGTTCCACATTTGAGGAACTACGTCCGAAAGTTTCAAAATTTTTTCCAGTGCAACAGCAACGACCACGAAAGTCAAATATTGCTCGTAAATCGACGGCAAATAGACCAATTCTAGGAAGTATTAACAAAGGTGTACACCATAGAATTTCAAAGCCCAAGACAAAAACTACAAAACCTGGTACAATTAGTAATTGGCAAATACTCGAAAAAGCTATGGCGTTAATCGACAATTCACCGCTGAACGAATTCCTGGCAAAGACTAATGAAGAACGGGAAAAATCTAAATTACAGATGGAGAAGCTTCGAAAGATTATGCAGAACCGGCGGGATCCGATAGCAGAATCACTGCCACTTAATTGGAACATTGACGATGGTGTAGTTGCTGATCCAGAGCATAATGAGGATGCGGATAATGCTGTTACGACGAGCACACAAGAATTAAACACTACAGATAATGATCCATCCTCAGTTTCAACGAAACGAAAGTTTTTCAAGTCCTCTTCCTCGCAAAATGCTCACACTTATCAGGTGAATAAATCCATGTGTATGGCTGTTAAACGAGGCGCCAGTATGCAATTAATATCACCGAAGAAGAAGAAGCCTAGAAATGAATATAACGATGATTGTAAGTATAAACTCTTGTCCCTTTCTTCCTATATACTAAATCTTTGTTTTGTAGATAACGAATTTCTGAGCATTCAAGAAGAAGTTTCGGACATTATAAAAATGCTGTCCACTGCAGATCCGGATAATCTAAACGAAACCTCCGAATATATCACTGACATCAGCTTTACCAGTGATGTTGCAGATCAAGTACATGTTGATGACTACCAAAAGTATCGCGACATGATTCCGTACAACACTACTGATCCAGAAATACAAAAACGACAGGAAAATTTGCTCGATATGCTTATCTCGAATAATATCTGTACCGATGAGAACTTTGAAATTTTTATAACCGAACCAGATGCAAACAAAGACAAGGCAACTGTTATCATTGATCAATTGTTCGTACTTGATGTGTCCGTAGACAATGACATTGTGCCGGGCAGCAGTGACGAGGAGGACGTAACAAATCATTCATATGCTGATGATAATGATGAACCCATGTCCCCAGCAAGTCAAATCAGTAGTATGACATCAGAGCTAGCATTGGGTAGTCCATCACGTGCGAATGCATCGATGGAGAGTCTCAATCAGGCTACAAATCTGTTTCCGGTATTTTACAAGAATGCACCGAAACTGAAAGCAAGAAAATCTGTGATGGACGTTAATGTGACACTGTCCAAGTGCTGGACACCGATCGGGGACAAGCAATACCAAATCGACGCTGGACAAAAAGAGTTTGGTGCAACAACGTGCCGTCAGTGCGGCATGGTTTACACCGTTCACGAGCCCGAAGAAGAAATCTTGCACAATCAGTACCATAATTCTGTGAATGTTCTTAGTTTTAAGGTATATATAACTAGCGACATTGTTATTGAAGATCTTTCATGGAGTTGTGATTTTATTTTAGGGCTGGGCAAACGAACGCATTGTCGAACGTATATTAGAATGGGGCAATAATGGACGCATCATTGCCGTTTCAGAGGTAGATCCAAAGGCTCGACAGAATCGAGTTAATGAAATACTGAAAGTAGTCGACAGAGATTTGGGTTTTGTCAGCACAAGCAATGCCCTGAAGCCAAAGACATTGGTATTAGCTTGAATTTAATTAATTTAAAAAGAGTTTTTTTAATAGTTTATTTGTAGATTTATCTGGCGATCGCTAAAAACCAGATAATCGGAGTGTGTGTAGCTGAAATGCTGAAGAAAGCCTATCGAATGATCACCGAGAATGGCATCCAGTATATGGATATGTCTGAGACGATTAAAGTCAAGTAAGTTGCCATAAACAATTGTAAATATTTAAAAAAAATATTTTGTTTGTTATACAGATGCGGAATCTCACGGATTTGGGTTGCGCCACCTTATCGTCGATGCGGCGTTGCCGGTCAATTGCTTGACGCTACACGTGGATATTTTATACGGGGCTATACGCTGCCACTCGATCAGATCGCGTTCAGTACACCCACAGAGCTGGGCAAATTGTTTGCTGAAAAAATTACTAAACACGTTCTAGTGTACGACAAGGTTGCATAACTTCAAAAATTCGGTCAATATTTGATACCAATTATATTTTTATATGCAGTAAAACTGCATTCGTGCTGGCCATTTTCACAACTTCTCCCTCTCACAATGAAAAATACTCATTTTTTGCCATTACATTTGTTTTCTGCCATTTTTATTATTTATTTAATGCCATTTATGCTTTCAACTTATTATTTGTTCTTTCTGTTCTCGAAACCAAAAAATCATTTGATTTAATTTTAATGTTTTGGCGATTACCGAGTAACTAACATTTTAATAAGATTATTATTTCCCTTTTGCCATTTTCAGATTTTTTTAACTGAATTGCCATTTTTTTAAAATCTTACTTTTCCCATATAACAAAGCCACCACCAAACAATGTTGTATCTTTAACAATGTGACCTATACTGATTAGTATTTAAAATCGAATTTTACCTCTATGAAATTCAAGCAAATCTAGATTTAATAAGTCCGACGAACAACGACGACATGTTCAATGAATTTTTTGTACCTTTTGAGAGAGTTTATTTAAAAATAATAATAAAACAAAATTTTAATTTTTCACCAATTTTGTGTTTTTTTTAAATCTGTAAAAGTCGTTTGAAAATAAACACAACCCGATCTTCAGTAATTTAAAGATGATACATTTTTATTTCGTTCATATATATAGTGAAAAATATAGACATTTATTGAACATTTTGTACATAACAATAATAATTTTCAGATACAGATTTACATAAAGCGGAGAGAACCAGATAATATTCCGAAATGATTTTGATTATTTATCATAAAGTACCGTTGCGATTCCTGCAAAACTCAGTCTAATTTAAATAATTATTCTCGTTTAGCAAAAAGATTCAGACATCAATAACGGTTTAATAGACCTAAATGTTTATATTATGTTAAACATGTTCCTTTCTTATAATACAGTATCTATTATTATATATATATATTAAATTTATTGGTGTTGTTTTCTCCGATATACACTCATGTGATTCTTTTTAGATAATTTTATGTTGTTGTTGTTGGCGACTTTTTGTTATTACATTGAAAATTTTGCAAATAACATTTTGCTTGATTATATTAAAAATAAAGAGGAAGATACGTGTTATTCGGACTACGTTTTAGGGAAGTCGGAATTCGAATGCAACGACCAGATCCTCTTTGTGTTCGACCTTTATCTCGTTGATGGCGGTCGCCGCCTCATGTGCAAACGTTCGCATCTGTGAAATCAAATTTTTAATTTAATGCAGTTATGTATATCAACATTTATCATAATTAACCATGTTCAAGTCCACCGCAGATATTGGTGTCGACGACAACAGCAGTTCCGGATTTGGTATATCTTTGAGCAGGCCACTGGGTACATTCGATGAGTCTTGGATACTGTTCCACTGTTGCGCAAGTTTCTGTGAATATATTTTGATGCGATTGTTTGCCTCCTGTGGCTCTAGATTATGCGCGTCCATGGCAGCTACATCTATGATATTTCTATACAAAAAGCATACATTTTATTAAATTATTCTAAAACATAAATTGTATTCTATCTAATTACGCAGCAGTGTCCTGTACGATTCGATTCAGTGCAGTTTGTTCATCTTTGCGTGGCAAAGAGTTGGGATATTCGTTGAGAAAATCGTCACTGTCTGTCCTACGAACTGTTGGACTGTTGCTAACCGGGTCTACCAGCAGATGCGTCCGTTCATTCGGCTCGGAGCCCTAATGAGAAAAAACAAACAATAATAATATTCCAATGTGTTCATTTCGTTTGTGTTACTTTGCTTTTGAATACTCACCTGATTCACGACATCCTCTTTGCATGTAAAGCAACTGGTGAGACAGCTGATGGCCGTCCGGACAAACTCCATCGTTAACACCTTATCAGGATTTTCTCCTTTTGTATATTTTTATTATACTTATTTATTGTCTTGCATTAATACATACAGTTCACACACACAACATACAACACAAAGATGACAGAATTTTATTTATATTTTTTTTTGTCGCTCGGAGAAAATAATAAGCGAAGAACGAAGAAATGTCAGATTTATTTTTGTTAATTGTTTGAGGTTAGGTGATTTGTTTTGTTAACTGCGTTGTAAGCGGATTCGTGTGTTTTTAGATATGGCTGCGTACTTTGTTCAGCAATGTGAAGTTGTATACAAACGAAGTAAGATTTGTTTTTTTATGTTAAATAATTATATAATTATAGCCAACATTAGTGATAACGAAATTTGAAATCAAAGACTATACGCTGATAATCAAAACTTATTATTGTTAAAATCTATTTTGGGTGTTATTCTTATTTGATTTTGTTTAAGTTCTTAGTATAACTTTAATTTTATACAAAATATATGTTTAATATAAGCTATGTTTGTAAGATTAAACGTATTTGTTCTAATGAGAATGCAAAATTTAGAATATGTATTCATCAGCTAGATGGAGATAATGCTGATAGATACGAGACATGTTTCATAAAGCAGTACAACACGCAGTTTTAAGCCATATGTGCTCTTATTTTTTACCATTTCACTATGTTCATAAAAAAGTCGCCAAAATTGAACGGCTCTGTTTAAATCAAATAAACAAGGCAGTTAAGAGCTGCTTAGTAAAATACCACAATAAAAATACAAAAGGAATAGAAAAAAGAAAAAACTAGTTTACATTTTTTTAACCATAGCCATAGCCGAGGTTCAATCCCGGCCGGCCGGCAGACCGAAATGTTTTTCGAATGTAGCACTTTAAATCAGTAGGTTACTCTTGCTATTAATAGCCTCTTTCTGTAATAGGTTACTTATACACACGCACCCTGTATAGGACAATAAGTGTATGATGGCGTTGATGATTCACGATTCCGAATATAAAGCAAAATAGATCTCGGTTCATGCAGATATGCACATTTGCCTTGTAAAGTTGTTAGAGTCGCTTCAGTGCGATCACTGTTAAGATCACAATAGCTCCAATAGGAGTAGAACAGCACAAACAGCACATTAGCATGATCTGACCACTCGTATGAACCCGTAATGGCACACTGGCCCTAATGTCCCACAAGGGACATTTCTACGACATAAAAATTTATCAGATTCAGTTTTACAATGAAATAAAGCTTTATCAAAAAGGCTAATTGGCCGAATCACGATTTGCTGAATGATTCGATTGGCCGATAAGTTGTTTTTTTTTGTTTTTTTTCTGACAATCGTGATTCCGCTAATCGCATTATTTTGCCAATTGATTTTATTATTTAAAAATTTAGCTTAGCTTAGAAGTTATAACATATTTAAAAAATACATATATATTTTTATAATACACTATGGCTTAAGGAAAACGCCCTTGGGGTTTTAAAACACACTAATAACACATTGGAAATGTTACACATTTTAAACTAAGATAAATATCTATATATTATTTTTACACGATGAACAACTTTTACATTTAAACATGGCAGAAAATGTTATATTGAAAAGTATAAACAATCAGTAGATAATTATTTTATTCATAACATTTGATAAAAAATGAAAAAAAGGAAATAAAAGCCAAATACAAACCAAATATGTGTAAAAATATGTGTTTATATTTAAATAAAATTGTTAATCTTTTTCTAATATTTTTTGTATAATCGTTTGTTTTAAAATCAAATAAATAAACATCTATATTCACAATATTTTGTTTACAAATAGAAATAATACAAATTATTTGTTTTTTTAATTAATTATGTGTGTGTATTATGAACACGAGCATAGAGTTTGCTGAAACAACACATTAAAATAACAGAAAAAATAAAATGTAAACAAAAAATAAAAAATTGACAGTTAAAAGAATATTGTTCTGAATAGTAGGGGCATTGGGTGTACGCACAATCTGTAATCGTTGTGCGCAACGATCGAATACATAGACACAGAACAGTACGCCAATGACGTCACCGATGTGTTCTGAACCTAAACATACATAAAAATAACATAATTTTAAACATCAACACTTAAAAATTGGGTTTAAACACTAAATTAAGTTTTATTTATTATTTCATTTCATCCCTCATATTTGAAGGTTCAGCCGCCGGCTAAATTTATCGTCGGCTGACAACTCTTCCATTTAACTGTACGCAACCAACGAACATAAAATCTGTCATTTCAATTTTGACGCTTAAAATGCACGTATATTTCATATAAACACCCCAAATGCAAGTCCATGGGTATTATCGCAAAAGAACGACAAAAAGATAGAATACACATTTTCACCGAGATACCGGAAAATACGTGGCTCCAGTAAGTCGAGAACTTGAGAGTCTACTACTCCGAAATGTCTTCAATTTGCTGGTGCAGCAAGTATGTGATTGTAATTAAATGCATTTATTTCAATTAAGTTACATCATTCTTTTTCTCTGTGTGTTTTGTATCAGATCGATGATGTTGTTTTTGTTTACGGTAACTGTGGCAGTTTTGCTGCCCGTGCTGTCATGGTTTTTCCTGCGAAGATTTATTGCAGCCAAGAAGCTGAAGCGCACAAAAGGTGATTCCAGTGTACATGTTGGACTTTTTCATCCGTATTGTAATGCCGGTGGCGGTGGTGAACGAGTTCTATGGTGTGCAGTTCGGGCATTGCAGAAAAAGTAATCGATACTGAAAATTCTAATAAGAATATATTATTTAATGTGCAATTTTGTAGTAATGATATGCTAAAAGTGACGATTTATACCGGGGACATGGATACAACGGCCAAGAAAATATTGGAGAAGGCACAGAATACGTTTAACATTACGGTAAACGAGGATAACTTGAGCTTCGTGTTCTTGGAGAAACGACGATACATCGAGGCCGATCGTTATCCACGTTTCACACTGTTGTTCCAAAGTTTGGGTTCGATTTGGCTTGGTTTGGAGGCTCTGATGAAACATCAACCGGGTAGAATTATTTGAAGAAATTTGTATAGTTATTTAAATATATTTTTTATTATTATTTTAGATATTTATATCGACACCATGGGCTATGCCTTTACAATGCCACTGTTCAAGTACTTAGGTGGCTGCAAAGTGGGATGCTATACACACTACCCAACAATTAGTACCGACATGTTGCGTCGTGTCAAGAACCGTATCAATGCACACAACAACAGTGCAAGTGTGGCCAAGAATCCTTTGTTTTCATTGATTAAGCTGACCTACTATCGGTTATTCGCAAAGGTTAATTGCTATTTTTTAAATATTATCGAAATACTGTTATGCTCGTTTTAGCTCTACAGCATGGTCGGTAAAACCGCTACGACCATAATGGTGAATTCTTCATGGACCGAAAATCATATTTTATCACTATGGGATGCCACCTTTAAGACACATCGGGTCTTCCCGCCGTGTGAGGTGACTCATTTAAAAAATCTGCAACACATCGAAACCGATGGAAAGATTATCATTATGTCGATCAGTCAATTTCGTCCCGAAAAGGATCATCCACTACAGTTACAGGCACTGTATGAGTTACGCACACTACTTAACGATGACGATGAGTGGAATAAAGTATGTTCTCATGTTTTATTAGAATATACATTCAAACTGTATTATTTCTTTGCCAATACAGATTAGGCTTGTTATAGTCGGATCGTGCCGAAATGCAGAGGACTATGAGCGCCTTAAGAACATGCAGGATCTCAGCAAACATCTATCGCTTGAAAACTCGGTCGAGTTCCGTGTAAACATATCATATCAAGAATTGATTCAGTGCTATCAAACTGCCTCCATTGGCTTGCATACAATGTGGAACGAACACTTTGGCATCGGTGTGGTCGAATGCATGGCTGCCGGCCTAATCATGGTGGCTCATCGGTAGACTTATATCTATAAATCTGGTAATTTTAATAAATAACATCGAAATTAATTGTTTAGATCCGGTGGTCCATTGATGGATATCGTTGAGACATCCGAAGGTAGCCGAACTGGATATTTGGCTGTTGACGCAACTGAGTATGCCTCATGTATAGCCACGATCCTATACAATTCCGAAGAGGAGAATGCGACTATTCGTGCAGCGGCTAGGTCAGTGATTCGAAAATCGGTTTTATGATAAAATTAAGTAGTATAATCTATTTTATTATTATTACAGAGCATCGTGTGATAGATTTTCGGAGAAGGAGTTTGAGACAGCGTTTTTACGTGCAGTCGGTCCATTATTTAAGGACTATCAGTAGTCAATATATTGCATTCTAGCTATATCTTCAAACAAAATATTGAACTGTAGAGATCAATAACAAGAAATACACATAGATTGTGTATTCATTTGCAGGCAATGCATTTTTTTAGATTGTGCATTTTTTTAATACAACTTTTTTTTGTAACACATAATAAGCTCATCTAATTTGCATTCGCTCGTACACACTTATATACATACCAAATATATCAAATTCTAATTCTGATTGGCTGGTTTTATTTAAGATAACTTAAAAGTGCTAAATTAGAGAGATCGAAATATCCATTTTGCTTAAATGTAAATTTGAATATACACATTTTTGTATTTTTTTTAATCGCTTTTATATTTTGTTAAAACCACATGTTATTGTAGCTCATCCATTTCCGTTCTCGGGATGCATTTAACAATAGCAAGAGTACAATGTCCAGGACAAACTGTTATTGTACTAAGTAGCACACTTGTAAGGTTTTCTAGTCGAATTCTACCTAAGACTAAATAATTCCATCACTTGTGATCTGTACTAATTGAATTTTCTTCGATCCATAGCACGTAGTCCGATAACAACCTAATCAATTGTCGAACATTCGATTTTTTTCCTGGATTGACATGTCCGTCGAAAAGCTGGTCTAGCAGTTCTTTTCGAATACGCTCGTAAAGTACACAGCTTTCCGGTGTAGACAAATGCTCATCGGCCAGACCAGTTTTAATTTTCTCGAGAGATTTGGCATTCGATAGCAGATCACTGACGATATGACCCACATTAGGCAGATACATATCGAATTCAATCACAGCTTGTAAAATATCAACACACGACTTCGTTCTAGTAACAAAAAGTAAAAAAAAATAATATGAGAATAATTTTTAATTTAAATATTATACCCATTAAATTGTTGTTTAGTAAGCCCAAAAATAATGACTTTTCTAGGTTCTTCTTGGACATTCAGTACTAACGCAGGTTCCTCTAAAGATTTTGAAATATTCAGCGCTGGCTCGATAATCGATTTGACTACAGATGTTGATGTATCCAGTGCTGGCTCGACAATCTTTGGCTTTGCTGTAGAATCGCTAGTCACAAGAGTATTCGAGTCAACAGAGCACCGTGGTGGCATATTTTTTTCAACTATCTCAAGGAAGATTTCCTTGGAAACATTGCCTTTCGCATTATTTTTTTTGATATCTTCAAACACATTATGAATCATTTCATAAGTAATAATATTATCTACCGAATCCGATTGTATAAAATGCGAAGACTCCACAACGCTACTGATGCATTTCATTCTTTGTCGTATAAAATACGCCTTCTCGAAGAGCACTGGTTTGAGACGTCCATATGCAGTTTCGACATAGTAACATATATGTTCAACGACAGCGGGTAATACATATTCGGCATAGGGAGTCCAATTAAAACGATTTTTAACATACTTATAGTACGGAAAGTGAGATTTCTAAAATACAATTAAAAATTAGTATGACTAGGTAAATGAAAATTATACTTACCAGGTAGTTAAGACGGTGATCATAGCTGAAAATGTGCTCAACAATGTTGTTTTCCTGAAAATCCATTGAACACAAAACACAGTGGTAGGAAAGCTCTAAACCATCTGTTTGTCCTGAAACGAGCTCCACAATGTATTCGATACCAATAGCTGGTTTATCTCGACACTTTTTTAGCTTGCGTCTTATTGCAGTCTTAGTGGGCATTATTATATTTTCAAGCTGCTGGGGATTAGCTGTCTCGACTTGATCAATACATTTAATTATTTATCATTGAATAAATTACAACGTACAGTACGAAACCACGCATTTCTATTCACTACACTTACATTGTATAAAATCCTTTTCAATAGACTCTCGATTAATTTCCCCCAAAAATATATCATTTTCGGTTTCGCTAAAATGTTGATCTTTGTTGAATTTTTCCAAAAATATTTTCTTGTTTTTCTTAAAAAAATCGTAAGACAGATATGGTATTTTCATTCTTCCGTACGCATTTTCGATTGCAATGCTTATGTTTTTGATAACTTTGCCAAGTACTTGATCTGCAAAGTCGCGTGTCACGAATGAATTCAGCAGAGTATACATTTTTGGAAAGTGTTTGGACTACATCAATAAAAGGCTATTAATATATAATATATTTGGTTACACGTAGTTAACTTACCAAGTATTTGAAACGGTGATCAAAGCTCACCGCATGATTCATTGCGTCAGCGCTGTCTCCATCCTGATCGCATAGGATGCACTGGTAATAACGCACATGACATTTTATTGAAAACATTACAATATACTCTACTCCGATTGCACCTTTCCAAATCAATTCATACTCATACTGTTCATAACTAATCTTTGACAGTGCCCTCCTTTTCTCTCTAAAATCATTTAAAATAAATTAAATTTCAATAAAAACATAATTTAGAGACATATACCTTTCTAGTGTTGGCATGATAAATGTCTTTTCATAATATTTGTGATCTATGGATGTGACTAAGTCACTGTCTTCGACAAAGTGCTTCTTGTCTCTGATAGCATCTTCAATCAGTTTTGGCTGATATATGAACATTTCATACGTATATACGCTGTTCGCCAACAATCCATATCGAGACACGACTGTAGTGAAAATATCTGCATACACATTTGAGGCCACTTTCTTATACAAATTATCGCGTCTCTTTTTTTTGTATTGTTTCAAGGAACCGTAGACCAGCGGAAAATGTTTTTTCTTCAAGAAAATAATCCGATAAAAAATCTTATATTTCTTATGCAGAACCAATGATTACTTACCGCGTAATTATGTCTGT
>JANSTU010052450.1:0-20197 GCA_027564075.1 Bolitophila hybrida
ACTTATATTAGTTCTTTATTACTCTTGCAAGTTTTGAAATTCTAAAAAAAAATTGAATATATGCTGATTTGCAGAATAATTAAAGATTTACCTATATATCCTTTCCCTCTTTCTTATAAATCCTTCCTCTTAGTATCGTGTGATTGTAAATATAGTTTATGTTTATATTATTTCATATATCGCATTTCTTTAAGCTACTCTAGAAAATAAGGTATCTGCCTTTGTAGTTTATAAATATCTCCCGAATAAATTAATAAATAAAATCCTATTAGACTAAAAAAAAAAAATTGTATAATATTGTAAAAATAATACTCAATAATTTATAAACAAAATAAACGATTGATGATGATTTTTCACTTAAATTAGCTAAATCATATTTAGAACTTGCAACGGTGTTAAAAAAATCCTGTTATAAATAAACTTCGATTATTATAATAAGAGTTCAAATTACAAAATTGTTGCCGCACGAAGACTTACTTGTCCAACTGTATATTATAGAATTTTCTTGGTTTAATAATATAATATAATAATAATATAATAATATAATAATAAATAATAAATAATAATAATTATAATACAAACCATAATGAAATTCATACACCTTTTTGGGAATATGGGATAGAATTATGTTACACAATTTTTAAAAGGAAAATATCAATGAGAGAAAAATAAAAACTAGATTAGTTTCTATATGAACAACCAGAATTTTCACCGGTATATTTAGGAAAACCACCCTTGAGAATGTCAAACAGTACCCTGTGAATGACAACTTTTTTATTTAACTCAAACAATTTACAAATTGTTGATTATAACACAAATCATAATGATATTCATACAAAAATCTCCTTTTTATATTATTCGTCGGTCACTTTATAATAATATTATATAATTTTCGAATAGCCTGGTACCCATCCAGTTCTACATTATAATTAAACAAGAGAAGAGTTTTAGACGATTTGCGATACTATGGCGATGCCTTTAAAGCTGCCTGTCTATTAGAGCATATGACAACGTTTCTGTAAGTTTTATGTAGAGCGATAATTTTAGAGAATTTAATTGAGGTCTCACTTTAATTGTCCACATCCAATAGGCAGTTTTATGAAAGATTCCCCACTTGAGGATCTATATGCTTTTATAATTCTATCTTCGACATGTTTTCTCCAGTTTAACTGACTGTCAAGTAGAACTTAGAAGTCTAAAGTATATAATATATATATATATATGTAGTCGTTAGCCGCTTACCATAGAAAAGGCTTATCTCAAATCAAAAAAAGAAAACAAAGGCTTTCTAATCTGGACTGAATGAATGAACTGGAATAATTCGAAAATATTGATAATTGAATATTTGATTTTTTTAAAATTTTTATATTCTTTAAACCGTTTTTGCGATATCGCAAAGACCAGTTATAAAAACGCATTTAAAAGTTCATAACAGTTATTATGTAATTTATATTTTATTTAAAGTTCTAAATGCTTTAATTTTCGTACGACGATATTCTACACATGTTAAGGAATCAATTTATGCAACAAACATATTTGTTCGACATATATCATGGGGTTACTGCCTTAACAAATATTTGGACATTTATAATATGAATGTAATTCTTATCATTACACAGTATCACTACGCGACTATATAACGGTTTTATGACTTTTTTGACAAAGCTTTCGACAATTGATAACGTATAAAACCGTCACCTGCGAACCTGAACCTGAGATGCATTCTTCAAAAATCGCCTATAGAAGTTAATCATACCAAGAAAACTTCGAAGCTGGAACACCATTTCGGGTCGGGGTATTTACTTCAACCTTGACTTCCATTGGTCGAATACCTTCTTTTGAAGTTGTATGTCCAGAAAATTAACCTCATTCTTTCCAAACTTACATTTTGACATGTTTTTTACAAGGCCATATGGTCGAAACCGCTCGAAAACTTGTCGAATGTGTTGGCGATGGTTTTCCTGGTTCTTGAATGCGATACAAACGTCTTCGGGCTGGATATCCTGATATCCTTGAATTCGGATAACAAATAATGAAATTCACTTTGCTCGTTAATGGTTGATAAAGTGAATGACGGTCCAGCTGAAAGCTTGCAAACGAATTGCATTGAAGTTGTAAGGTCACACAATCGTATTTGCCAAATTTAGCTCTGTGAGTTTTCACCAAATCTTCGATGGTAATAACAAAGTCTACCATGTGATGTTGAACGTGAATTATTCTTTAATCTAGATGATCGGGAATTGGATCGACCACGATATTTAGTAGAATTTTGTTCCGAATAGAAATGTTTTCCGGTTTGCATACTGGTAATCTGTCTTGATAACTCTAATACTTGTTGTTCTAATCGTTTAATTGGATCATCTTGTTAATGTGGATTGACTGAAGCTACAAAAGAGTTTTCTGTGACTTATTTTATCAGCAATGTTTGCAAGTACACTCAATTGAACATCACCGTCATGAGTTGTAAAAATAGCCTTTGTTTGTGATGGTAAACGTTGTGCCCACAACGACTTCAGGAGCTCTTCAGATACGGCTGTACCAGCAAGTTCACGCATTTCAGGAATTAGTTGGGAGGGCTTCTTATCATCTAGTTCGATGTCTTGTAAGAGTTTGAGTAGACGTTTCTGTTCCGAATCTGCATACAGTTGAATCATACGTTCTTTGGTTTTTTTATGTTTTATAATAATATGTAAAATGTTACCTTCATTGGAAATAAATGTTAATAAGTCATTTAAATTATTGAATCACACGATTTATACGCGAGAGATCGTTTGTGAATTTTTTTTATTGATAATGTTTCGCAATAATTTGTTTGATAAGTTTTTTTTAAAGATATAATTAAATGTGTTGTTCCAAATACTTTTATTATTTGTTAACCCCTCCGTAAAACGACAAATACGCCAAACATTCATTAGCTTATGTCAACAAGACAACAGCTAACGAAAGACTGCCAATATCAACTAGACTGATGAATCCCTCAATGGAAAGAATCATTATTACATATATTTATATATCTGCTGCAGAACAAATGTAATGAAGACTTATGAGTGAATATTCCTAAGGATCTATGAATGTCTGTGCGCTCTACAAAGCGCATCAAGATGAATGTATATATTAAAAATGTTGTGTAATCTATAATGTATTTGTAGTTATATATGTATGTTTCTATGTTTCGAGGTTGTATATTTTATGTTGAGTGATATACTTAAAATAAGCGTTTAATAGCTTTAATTTTTACTATGTATGGTGATTCAGCAAGTAATATTAATTTATTTTTTCTTCTCTTTACAGGAATAACATAGCAACTATCGCCTCGGAAAAGATGTCCGTCCTTTTATTTTTAGTGTTTTCCATTCTTGTCACCGACCGCACTGCCGTTGTTGCAGTTGCTGGCGATGCATCGAAAGCGGCTACAGCGAGCGTAGGCCTAACCATATCCCTCGACATAATTTCGCAGTACACCCTGCCAAATGGTTCCTATTTTACACATCAAACATTCGACAAACGGCGCACCGTACTTTATGCTGGTGCCTCAAATCGTATACTCCAGCTAAACCGTGATCTCACAATTCTCAGTCAAGCTGTGACCGGACCGAAAGCAGACAGTCCACAATGTCATGCCAGCGGATGTCCGGAGGACGTCGAAACGTCTGAAACAACAAATCACAATAAAATGCTGGTCGTCAATCAGGCCGGTGACACTTTAATTGCATGCGGTAGTCTCCGCCAGGGTTCATGTGAACTATACAAACTCACCAAATTCCCTGAATCACCAACGTACCTGGGAATCCCTTTGGCAGCCAACGACGAAACCTCTTCGACATATGCTTTTATAGGTCCATCTCGATATGCTGCCTGGAAGAAAGAAGACATTCTATATGTGGGTACAACGTTCACGAATGTCGGTGACTATCGACACGATGTTCCTGCAATTTCGTCACGTAAACTGGACGACCTCAACTATGCCGAATTCTCGATACAGCAATCAAATCTAAATATCGATGTCAAGTATCGTGATCATTTTCTTGTTGATTATGTGTATGGCTTTAATAGTTCTGATTATGCATATTTTGCTGTTGTCCAAAAGAAATCTCATCTAGCTGAAGAGGCTGGATATGTTACACGTTTGGCACGGATCTGTGTAAATGATCCGAACTACGATAGCTATACAGAGATTACGATACAGTGTCGTGCCACAGCCGAGAATAAGAACTATAATATTCTACGTGATATTAAATTAACGACAGCTGGAACCAGATTAGGTCAGCAGTTGGGCGTCAAACGTGACGATCAAATACTTGTGGCTGTTTTTTCACCGGCCAAGGAAATTACAAATGAACCACAAGCAAAATCTGCCATGTGTATATACAGTATGAAGGAGATAGAAGAGATCTTTACCGAAAACATTCACATGTGCTTTAATGGCAGCATTAAGGATCGTAATCTGGGTTATATCTCAGGAACAATAAACGATGGCAAGTGTCCTGTTGTTGGGGTGAGTTTTTGTATGCATAATCTTGTTAAATATTTTATAATTTTTTTTTTAGTCCATTGGAAATGTGTATAGTTTTTGTAGTGTTGGTCTTAAGATTAGCGGTGTTTCACCGATTGTGGCTCGTGCACTGTTTCACTTTGACAATGAGTCGATAACATCGATAACGGCTGCAAATACGGGACCGCATACGCTCGCATTTCTCGGCACCACTGAGGGTGTCATCAAAAAGGTGATGCTGTCGGGTTCTAATCCTGGTGAATATGAACAGATTGTCGTCGACGAGGGTAACACAATTCTGCCGGATACAACGATGTCTCCGAAACAGGACTATTTGTACGTGTTGTCACGTCGAAAGGTATGTGTCTTTTTTAATTTATAATGTTCTGTAATAAATATTGCTCTAAAAATGTGCTTTTAAAGAAACAATTAAAATATATTTAATTTTTTTTTGGTTATTTTATAAATTTGAAGTTATCTCACATTTTAAATATATATCGGCATATATATGCACAACGGAAAAAACGCACATTTTATCTCATCATTTTGTGGTATTATTTTATGTTATGGGCCTAAAACCCTAACACCCTTTTAAATGGCTTTCATGTTTTACCAACATCATTGAAAAAATCCATTTTAAGGGGTTAATAATTGGTAAATAATTGTTTCGCCTTTTTTAGTTTAAACTGTCATCACGCCTTAAGTGTAATTTACCCTTACCCTTACCCCCTTTGTACCACCCATACATTTTTTTCTAAGATTTTGGTTCTACTTTGAGCCACAAATGATCGGAGGGTTGCTATTAATAAAGTCGGCTGGGGTTTAGTGTTTTTTCTCCAATTTTTATATTATTATTTATTATTTTATATTCCTTAACAATCGTTTCAGCCACTTTTAATTTCCAATGATGACTCTTTGGTCCAGAATCTTCCAAAGTCGATATACTAGGAGTTAACAAGTATTTACTGCCATATTTTTTTAAGAACGCCGCTTTTTCTTTTCTGTAAAATCACAATAATTCCCAATTATTATTATTATTTTATATAATTAACATAGTATTATATAAATAAAATGAAAAATAAAAGAACACAAAATTGGATTCCGTTTTCCGAGTAACGGTTTTAAGTACTCTCTCACTTTCAGTGCTGACTCATGTTAGCGAATTGATCAATATTTGTATTCAGTTTTAAGTGTGAACTCACAATAAGTCCGTCCTTCAAAATGTTAACAATTGGATTAAAACTGTTAACTAAAATATGACACACATTTATTTACACAAACTGCAATCTCTTTTTTTGTTCTATCTAGTAAACCCTATGACTTCACTTGTCAAGCTAAAGATTATCCAAAACCATTATGTTATGTTAGGTTTTCGTCATGCAAATGCCGAGATAAGTGCTTCATTTTGACCACAATATAGGTTGGCCAAGAAATATGAGCGTATGTGACAATATGTTTTTAGCTCTTCTTCGAAACATCCACTTCTCGAAGCCTGGTATGGAAAAATGTGATAAAATGAATCAAACATTTTAACGATAAGTCCATCATACCAGACGGAGTCAATTGCCTTTTCTATATGTCTAGAAATACAACTTCTGTTATTTTTCGGTTTGTTTTGGAATCTGTAGTGTGATTAGTGAGGCGGAGAACTTGGTGAGAATTCCAGAGCGAAGGGGAGAACATGTCTGTGTTTTTTTCGGAGATCTTTTGATAATTTCCAGAAATTTCACCGTTGAGTTGGATGGGTTGCACTCGTTCGCTTATGTTAAGCCGCAATTCCTCCATCTTCTTTGCGTTGATCCGAAGGCCAACTAGGCTTACAGAAATCGCAAGATTCTGCAGTATTGAGTCAACATCATCGTGACGATGTGCTAATAAAAAGCAAGAGTCGTCAGCGTATATTGAATGCCGCAATCATCTAACACTGCGATAAATAGCAGTGGCGAGAGAAGACATGCCTTTCGCACTTCACTATTCAAGACGAAGCTGTCGCACCACGCGACAAGAAGATACGGCATAAATCTCTTTCATGATCTTGATTATCTTAGGAGGTACGCCCCGGCGTTGCAGTACGTGCCAAATCGCTGTTCTGTCGTAGGTATAAGTTAATAGGCAACTGTGTATTTTTGTTGTTTTTATAATATGTTTATTTAATTTTCAGTTACTATTTATCAAACCAAGCCTAATATTGCTTGTTTCGATTTTTCCTTTTATTTTTTTAATTTAATGAAAATATCGAAACTCTTTTATAATTTGTTTCGATTTTTTAAATTGTAATAGCACAGGTATCGATGGTTTCGATTTTTTTGTTATATTTAATATAATATCGATTTTTTGGTAACATTTTTAAAAATAATATGAAAATCGAAAATTTAATAATTATTGTTTCGATATTTTTCCGATTTCGATTTTTTGTTTATAATTAATATAATTTCAATTTTTATTTATTTTTTTTTTAAATAAAACAATCGAAAGTTTAATATTGCTTGTTTATATTTTACGATTTTTCCTTTTATTTAATTTAATAATTCATTTTTAGGTTAATTGGTTAATTTTGCAACATTGAAGACTTGAGTTCATCCTAGTAAATGTGATTTTTTAGATTTGCTATATAATCATTCATTATCTCACCAAGAACAATAAATGACTGTATGGACGTGCTGGTTAAAGTTTCCGCTAGTATATGGGTTCGAACACCGCTTTAACATTTTTAATATATTTTTTTTAATATATTATACAAAACTTATTAAATAAAATGTGATGTATAATTTATTATCATTTATTTTATTGAAACTTTTTATTTACGGTAAGAAAAATTATATTGTTAAAGTACGAAAAATACTATAAATAAACTTAAACAATATAATATTTATTACCGTAAATAAAAAGTTTCAATAAAATAAATGATAATAAATTATATATATTATATATTATATATCCATACAGTCATTTAATATTCTTGGTTAGTTATGTGTATATAATTTATCAGTGAATCGATATTATATAGCAAATCTAAAAAATAACATTTACCAGGATGAACTCAAGTCTTTAATTTTTTCAAAATTTAACCAATTAACCTAAAAATGCATTATCATTTCTATATTTATTGGGCATTATATAGTATATGCAATGATAATGAAATAAAAAAGAAGCGTGGTGCTTTCATGTGCATGTGTCTAATTGTTATGTAAGTAGATTTTTGAATGCGTGAGTGAAATGGTGATATTGAAATACAGAAAGATGCTTGCATGTGCGTGTGCTCTAATAGTAGATTTTGGAATGTTGTGTGTGAAATGGCCGACGGCCATCTTGCAACATTATTCATTGGTGCAGGTATAAGTCTCTGTAGATATGAACAAATGTAATTGTAACGCACAAATTCTCAAAGTTATGACGTGCAAAAACACGTTTAGGCTTTGATATGAAAATGAAAATGTACAAATATCACAGTCCAGCTTTTATTTTTTTTTTAAATGGAAATTTATTAAATATAACCAAAAAATCGAAACCATCGAAAGCGGTGCTATAACAATTGAAAAAATCTAAACAAATTATAAAAGAGTTTCGATATTTTGATTAAATTAAAAAAAAAAGAAAAAATCAAAACAAACAATATTAAATTTTCGATTTTTTTTATTTTTTTAAAATAGAAAAATCAAAATTATATTAAATATAACCAAAAAATCGAAAAATCGAAATTATATTAATTATAAACAAAAAATCGAAACCCGAAAAATATCGAAACACTTAAT
Organism: Bolitophila hybrida; assembly: GCA_027564075.1. NCBI lineage: Eukaryota > Metazoa > Arthropoda > Insecta > Diptera > Mycetophilidae > Bolitophila > Bolitophila hybrida. The sequence continues at coordinate 8,245 of JANSTU010052450.1, forward strand.
ATTAAATTTTCCATTTTTTTTATTATTTTTAAAAATACAAAAATCGACAAAAAAACGAAGTTATAAATGTAACAAAAAAATCAAAAAATCGAAATTATATTAAAAAATACCAAAAAATTAAAAAAATTGAAACCCGAAAAATATCGAAACACTTGATATTAAATTTTCGATTTTTTTATTATTTTTAAAAATAAAAAACTCGTAATTATATTAAATATAACCAAAAAATAAAAAAAAAAAATATATTAAAATAGTTGACTTGAAATCAAGTAAATCGCTAATTTATATCTGGGTGACAGGTAGCGGTCTATGCATATTACCAGAAATCTAAGTTTATGCCCAAATATTAGCCTAATTCTCAATTAAAAGCAAAATAAGCTTCTATCAAAAAATGTATTTGTGATAAAAAAAATGTCTAATGTATATTTTATAACCATCTCCGATTCTCCATTAATTAAGTACTAGTATACAAAATGCGTACTAGCGTACTAGGCGATGAGAAAAAGCAGGCAAATCATCAATACTTTCAATTTCAATTATTATTATTAGATTCATTAGAGTGTATGACGGTGATAGGTGACACTTGGTTGATATTGATATATGATATTACTCACCAGCAAGTCCATTAGCTGACCAAATTCATTATTTAATTTATTCCGCACAGTACTCGCCATTTTGTATAAGTTTTTTGTTTCTTTGTTCCTTTCACCGCGCTCGCCGCTAAACGAAATAAAATATTATATATTGTTTTTAAAAGCCGTTTCGTTTATTGCGTTGTGTTTCAGACCACACCATTTTATTATAATACATATAAATTACAGAGTTTTCATACTCCTTTGGGTTTTAGGTTTTTTTTATATTCGGTTTTATTCTGCGATCGTGTACCTTTGTGAATTTTTAGCCTTACGAACGTACAATATAAGTGTAATTATTAGAATTTGTGAAAAGAGTGAAAGAGGTAAAAGCGGTATCGTTAATAAAGTGAAAGAAAATTGAAATTTAAATTACTATAATGAATTGCGAGATGACTCGCATGAAAGGATTGGCCAGATCAGAGATATGTTGGGTAAATATTGATAAAGATATTGAAGAGTAGGTAAGGAACTGTGAAGTTTTCCAAGTGATGCAAAATAAACAAAGCGAAAAACACTCGATACTTTGTCAAACGACAAATTATCCTTACGAATGAATTCCACCATTTAACTCAATGGAATTAATTCTATACTCCAAAATGAATGGTTTAATTCAGTTGAAAAGTCCGCAACACCATCCACAGAGCAATGGTATAGCAGAAAGAGCAGTACAAACTATTCAATAAATGTTAAAGAATTTAATACGCGATTCAAAATGTTGTCAAAATTGAATAAAATATTATTTCAGTATAGAAATAAAAAAAAAAAATAATTATCAAACAAAAACAGTAATAGATAAGATTGACGTTGACTTCCTAGAGAAGTTTATCCCCACCGTGCTAAAATGTACACCCGAACTGTACAAGTTTTTGTCAACTTAGTTTTAAGACGTATATGTGAGTGTACAATAAATTTGACAATCACAATCGCGTCTTCCCACCTACTCCCTGAGACAACTACCAAAATTAACTTCGGCAATACACTCAGACTTTGACATGCCGCTTTTGTTTTAAGGCACCGAGGTGCTTTTAAACAAGCTACCTGAGGATCCTTACCGAAATAAGAAGCACTCAGATGCGACAACAACTAATCCGCACTAACTGGGACTGGGCACGTTACAGTTGACTCTGTACAGAGTTCATCCACCACCGTGCTTCATTGCTTACCTGGTAATAAGCAACGCGCTCAAAATTGTAGTATTTGAACATTTGTGGTTTATATGAATTTACAGGAACTAAATAAAAAAAAGTTACTTACTATCTATTAGTCAAACATAGCGTCAACCGTCGGCGAGTGCAGATGTGTTTTCATGTGAATAATTCGCAAATCCTCTCCAGTACTTATATGACTATCAAAAATATACTTGTGTTTTTTTCTGTTTCAATGTATATACAAAGCATGTACGATATACAATATAATACAGTTAACATACACACACTACTATACACTTTTGCGAATGCAAACCCTTTTGAATCTATATGCTAGTCGGTCGTGGGTCATGGTGTATGAAAGCGTATATATTTATATTTATATGCTTTCTCACACGACAAGCAGCCGCACGCACACACACACAATCATAGTGTTTTCTGTATGTAATTATTGCATTTTTGACCTGATATTTCAAATTGGAAAAAATGCCAAATTTAAGATTTGGTTGAGCTGTTGTCGACTCTTAAATGTACATGTTTGAGTTATTGTACGTGAGAATGAGAATAACTATCTCATATTGCATATTTTTTAAGTTACAATTATTGTCATGGATGATGGATATTATAAATTCGGTCGATTGAAATTTCGTGCAGCACAATGATGAGCGACTCGTTCGAAGCGTCTAGTGCATCAGTGCCCCATCCAAATGAGATTCAACATGATAATATACCCATGCTGTTGCATTGGACAACAAATTAATGGAATATAGAGGTGAGTGTGTTTGTGAATTTTTTTATTGAATTTTATCGAATATGATATTTTTTTGTGTGCATGGCGCGCTCTTCAAATATAATATGTAAAACAGCAAAAATGGCGCTGAACTTCGTCGTCGTTGTGTTTGATAAGTAAATTGCATACGAATGATTATATGAGACTATATTTATAACAATTGCAAGTCGTGTATATTATAAAGTATTATTATCTCAACTTAATAGGTAATTTCGTACAATTCAAATTGATAATCTAGACTTTTGTATATTAGATTATTATTATTATTATATTAGATTATTCTGTTTTGTTTGGGTGTGTGAGTATGTGTTCGTGTGAAATGTGCATACAAAGTGGTGTGATGTGCGGTAACTTTCCATGATGTTTGTTTTATATATTTATAAAAATCCTAAATTGTACACATTTAAGATGTAATTATTGTACAATGGTTTTCTTTAAATAAATAAATTTATATATATATTTTAAAAATAACATTGTACAATAAGTACATCTCCTTAAAATTGTCAAAATAAAAATAAATCATTTGAATTTTATTTAATTTACAGAAAATAGCGGCTGACATCTGCGTCTCTGGTTTCATGGACCTGTACTCTTGTATGAATAAATCCACAGAAGATGTTCAATGTTCCAGCACTAACAATTCCACAGAGGGTAGCGATATAAATAGATCGGATCTTGCCGCCAATGTCAATGCGTTGCATATGATCGAGAAACTACCGGCAAACAGTCCATCCATTGCTGACGAAGCAGAGGCGGCAGGTTTGAACGAAAATGAACCCGAGGATGACGACGATGATGCCTCATCCAAACTATCAGCGACATTTGAATATTTTGACATACGTAAAGTAAATTCAAATTTACTTCCAGAATTAAAAAAAAAAAACATATAACTGCGTATGTCTATCTAAAACACCATATAAAAAATAATTATTAATTTTGTATATTTTTATTTTTTAGGTACAGAAACAGATTGCATCCGGCGTTAAACTCCGCGATTGTCTTGCACGTGTTTTTGTAAACTCATCGACCGTACCGCCAAATATAAGTGCTGATGAACTATGGCCTTTAATTGCGTCTATGATGTGAGATCCTCCACGGCGGCAGCGCATGGCCGATATAATTACAATTGAAAAGGTTACGGTTAATATTATGGTACTAACCGGTGCCGGAGTATCCGTGTCGTGTGCCATACCCGATTTTCGTTCACGCAGTGGCATCTATTCACGACTCTGGAAATAATTCCCAGATATGCTTGATTCTTAATTAATGTTTGACATACGATATTTTGCTCAGGATCCAAGACATTTTTATAAATTTGCTAAAGAGATCTTTCCGGGACTATTTAAACCGTCACCATGTCATTCATACGATTACTTGAGAAAAAAATGAAACTCTTGCGCAACTAGTCACAAAACATTGATACACTGGAGCGTGTAGCTGGCATCGAGAATGTTATCGAATGTCATGGTAGCTTTGCAACGGCTAGTTGTACACGATGTCATCACAAGGTACCCGCAGAAGATATACGTGATGACGTTCTATCACAGAGAATACCATTGTGTCTTATATGCAATCCAAATGCACTGCCAATCAGTTGCAAACAAATCGATGCAGATGAAAGCACAGCAGCTGTTGATATGATTGAGGGCACATCAGCACGAAGCAGTGGAATACAAGCTGATATTCATCACACGAATCTCGTGGCTCGCGGTATAATGAAACCGGACATTGTGTTCTTTGGCGAAAGCTTACCGGATGAATTTCATGATACGATTGAAGAAGACAAAGCTAAGTGCGATCTCTTAATTGTCATCGGTTCGTCGTTGAAGGTTAGACCTGTAGCATTAATACCGACGTCATTACCTGATCATGTGCCACAAATTCTAATTAATCGTGAACAACTGGATAACTTTGGATTCGATGTGGAATTGCTTGGTGACTCTGACGTTGTTATTAATCAATTGTGCCACATGTAAGTATATGCAAGGCATATTAATGTGTAATATTATCTTATTCTTATTTTATTTAAATACTGATCAAGAGTTTTCTATGTTTGTCATTTAATCGACATACGAATATTATTCTGCATGAAATAGTATCGTATTATAATCAATGCTATTTAAACTAAACTAAACTATTTTTGTTAATTAAAAGCAAAAAGTGACATCAATTTACCCAATATTTACTCTCCATTTGCATTTAACTAGAATGTATGTTATTTTTCTTTGGAATTTGGGTGAAAAGCCCCGCTAAGTGTACTTCAAATATTTATTTCTCTCTCTCTTATATTTATATAAAAAAAACATATAACTGATACAAATAATTTCAGGTTGGGCGATGAATGGCGTGAGTTATGTTGGCAACCACAGTTAAATCAAACAGATACCCTTCTACCTGCTCCCGGAAAAACAATTTGTGATACCACTGCCACTGACTGTTCCCAAGTTATTGAACACACAGACAGTCAGTCAGCGGAAAGATACGATCATACAATTAGTCAAGGTGTTGCTAATCAAACTATTGAAGAATTAAATAAAACTGTTCTTTCACTCGACGCGTTTAAAAACAAAAATAAGGACGATGAAAATGTTATAGTTGATAATGTTGAAATGACCACTGCCCCGCCCAAACCTGTTCTGCTAGTACCCGATCAACGGTCCATGGCTGAGCGCTTGCCGCCGAACAGCTTCTTGTGTGATCCACCAAATCTGTACGTGTTTCCGGGTGCCGAAATCTGGTGGAATGCAAACAGCTATGAAAGTGGTGATGAAAGCGGTGATGACAGCGGTGATGAAACCGACGATGATTCAGATACAAGTTCAGATAAAGATGATGACGATGAAGACGACGCAGAAAATCAGCAGCTAAGCGATATCGAGTCTTCCAAAGATGATCAATCGACAAATGATGACGATTCAAAATCAAGTAACACCGATATGGAACAACAACATCATAACAATGTACCCATAGAAACTGTGGAAATATGTGATAGTGAAGAAGACGCAGAAAATCAGCAGCTAAGCCAAGATGATATATGGTCAAGGAGCACTGATGAAGAATCATATTCAAGTAACACCGATCAAACACAACAGCATCAAAACAATATACCCATAGAAAATGTGGAAATATGTGATGATGCAGAAAACACAGAAAATCAGCAGCTAAGCGATAACGAGTCTCCCAAAGATGATAAATCGACAAAGATTACCGGTGACGATTCAAATTCAAGTAGCACCGATCCGAAAAAGCAACAATACATTATAGACGAATCAACAGTAACTAGTAATATTGATGATGAAGACGTGACGTTCTTAGATTGTTCCCTAAATAAAAACCGTAAACGAAAGTTATGCACTAGTCCGATCGCGAATAGCGCTGCTGAATGTCCGCAATGTGCTCAACAAATATTGTCAACATCGAGTTGGGCATCAGACGATTGTGGACCATCTAATAAGAAACGTCGAAAAGTATGCGTGTGTCCAGAGAATTTCAACAAGTCTGTATGATATAATGTGAACTGCCTATATATAAACGAATCACGGTCGCCTTTGATATTAGTCATTAGCAAAATTTCTTCCACTTGTTCGAAATTAATTACAACGATACATATAAAACGTGGTGAAATTGTATTTGAATAATTTATATTAAATAGATTATAGTATGATATTTTTATTTAAAATCGCCAGGGGTGTACGAACTACTTTATATTCAGTTTCACGGAATATTCCATTAATATTGAACTTTTTATATTCACTTTTTGATATTAATTAAGTTAAGTATAACTAAGACTTTGAAATCATTATAAGCAAGGAGCACAAGATATTTGTACAAACAACAAACCCCAATCACACAGGCACATTACATGAATATTTGCTTACTTTATCTCATTATCATACTTTGAGCATTAGTAGTTCGGCATAATGATTCTCTAATATTTAAATTGCAATCAGTTATTTGTGTAAAACTCAACAATTATACTGAAATAACAAACCAATATCCTATATACATTTTAATTAGTGATGTTGTTAATAATAATATTAACATATAAAATGTTTTAATTAATTTGAAACAATCATCACAATCTACATAACACCCATTACATAAGAAAAACAAATGTCGGTTCTTCTTCCATCTATGACTTTTTTTAATAATATTATAATTTTAAGTTTAAGCGACACACAGACACAAAACCAAAACACTGAAATATCTCTGGAAAATTTGCTTTGTAATAGTTTTGCTAACTTTTAAATACAACTTATTACCTAGATTATGATTAATTATTCTAAATAATGTAATACTGTTTATTTTTAATTATTATATAATAATTATACAATTATAAGTATTTTTTTAAAGTATTTATTTATTTGATCCCACAACGATTTTGTTCTCTTCGGGTTTTCCCCTTTCCGATCTTCCGTGATGGCTTGGGTATTGCTCCGGTCTGTGCTTTCGTAGTGGACTTAGGATTCTGAATACCTTCTCCAATGGTTCTCGATGCTAAGTTGGTTTCCGCTGGATGAAATTGATTTTTCAATGCCTTCTTGCAGTCTGGTCACCTTTCGTAACATGTCCCTCACACGGGTTGCGTCTTGCTCCTCAGGACTGTTGCAACTGATTCTTGCGATGCGAATCCTCAGATGTATTATTCTGGCCATCACTGTCTCAGCGTTTGTGGGATTATATGTCAAAATAATATTTATTTTTTGAAATGGATAAATGGTAATTTTTTTAGTGTTTACGCTCTTTATAGTATTAATAATAAAATAATTAATAATTATGTTTATTTAAATATGTACATATATCCCAATAAGCAATCTATTAAAATATAAGTCCGCAGATAACTTCTAGACTGGAGATGGACATTTTTTTTTGTGGATTCTCTCATACTAGGGTATTATGGGCAAGGAAAGGGCTGACGAGCTGGCTGAAGATGCAAAAAGCATATTAGTGCCAGAGTGAACATGGGAAATATGGGAAAAATTTGCTACTCTATCCTTCCAAAGCTCGAAGGTAGCCCTTGGTATGGAAAACACCCTGAGTTAATAGAACGACCGATGCTGGTGGTATTCATCAGGATTATAGCCAACCACAATATTCTACAGGACCACATTAAACGGGTCAACATAATTGAGAGCCCACTTTGTAGTTCGTCTCAAACGTACGAGACGATCGAGACCACGTGCTCTGGTCATGCCAGGCCAGACAGCCAAACAGAGTGCCAATGTTAACCGAGCTGCGGACCGCTAGCTACTTTCAACCGTTACTCATCCGATATATAATGGCAACATGCTACGAATTTACCTACACATGTAACAATATTTATGTATATATTATCTAAAATATCTATATAAAAAAATAAGAGAAAATCAAAGCTCTCGCTTCTCATTTTCAAGAGCATCGTGCGCCCCATGCTGGTTTATGATTGGCTTGTTTGGAGAAACATAAAAATTCACACTTTTTATGCTACAAATAACACAAAACACATCACTAAAGCGTATGCTACCACGCCCTGGTTTAAAATTCAATCCTCGTTGAGATTACAAACACCAAACCAATCTAGGAATACATTGAAGAAACCATCCTATCTCGGTTCGAAGAGTGATCCTCGAACGCGGAATTCCGAGTTTTTTTTTTAAATACTTACCTAGTTTTTGTACATATAGAGACTGCAACAAAACTTTACCTAATAACAGCATTATTAAGCAAACACAAAAAGACGCATACACTTTATTAAACGAGTTGTGTTCAATCCATTATTTAACTCCAGTTACAGATTTATTGTATTATATTTATGTTTTGTTCTTGGATTATACTTATATAAGAAACTGGATAAAGGTCTTGTAACAAACAAAACAAAAAAAATACACACATTCTGTAACATACGAAATATGTATATAACACTATAGAAGTATAGACTATAAAAATAATATATACTATGGATTATATGGGTAAATGCTAAGGTATGTCTTCGGAAGTATGTTCTGAATCTTATACATTTTGTTTTATTTTTTGTTGTTGTTTGGAAATTTTTAACTAAACGGTGGTCACTGATTTGATTGATTTTAGAGTTCGCCTGTTGCTCGTTTGGGTTGTATGCGATGAGCCGGCTGCTTTCTTTGGAATTGTAGTGGTCACATTGGATAGTGAATTCGGAGTGGTTCGATGATGTGACAATAGTCCCGATGGCAAGGTGGCTGAAGTCATTCGGTTTTCATCGATTTCTGAGTTTTTCGATATCGGCACTCCCGTGACTTTTCCATGTGTTTCTTGCGATCATCTTTGGTCCAGTACCGTCCGATTTTCACTTCGGATATAGAGTCATCTTCTGTATTGAGATCGTTACGTTCCTCGTTGATTTTAAGGGCTCGATCACGAAGTAACTGATTTCGAACGGGTCGACGGACAATGTATCGGCTACCGTCTTGACGACGCTTTACCTTCCATTCCATTCGATCCTCGCTGGGTTGTGGTTGAATCGTGTGACTGTATACCTGTGAATTAAATTATGGATTTGATAAAAAAAAATATAGCGGGCTTGTAAATAATCAAAGTTTATAAAAAAATAAATAAATCTCTTGTCAAAATTTTCATTGTTAAATTAAAATATTTTTGTCGATAGGCTTGGTAATTTGTATTTAGAATCTTTTCTTGTCTTTGTGATAGCGGTGGCGCAGTGTTCTAGGTTGCTGCTTCGTAACCCATATTCTTGGGATGCATCCACAGACAAAAGATTTCTTCACCTTCCAAACGACCAAACGTATTTAGGACTTTAGATTAATTTAAAATTGTTTATAATAATAAAAAACGATAAATATCACATAATCCGTCTTATTCTGAAAGATTTAGTTATTGACAATTTTTCAGAATTAGTTTGAATATCAAATGTCAATATCAAGGCGAAACACACACACAAATAAATGAGTACTAACCTGTTGACTACACACAAATTGATACTGACTAAGGCTTGGTGCAGTGATGTTCTTGTGCTAGCTACCACCGCTTCCAGCTGACGACTTCTGTCGTATCAGGGCTTGTCGAAAGAGACGCTGCTACAGGAGCATTGTTTGCTGGAGATTGGCAATGTTTGTGTACATTGTCGAATCGGTCGGATGTGAATCATAATTTCCGGTTCGCTCTTTGGCCGTATCTATAATTTGAATAACCCAAAAACAAGCACAAACATGTCAATGAGCATATTTTCTAACAAGTAAAAACCGTCTTACCTTTGTTTTGATTAGCCGTGTGTTTCTGGTTACACTCAGATTGATGCTGTGTTCTTAATATCGTGACGACGCGATCGCATGTTTTTTCGTGCTTGGTGATCATCGTTTGCACCACTAGCAATGTGTTCGTTACCATATGCAGACCGGTTCATCATCACTAATGTTTTGCTATTATTGTCATACTGACAGTTTAGCTCCAGTGTCAGCGTATTGCTATTGCATGAGTCTCCGGTATTATAGGCACTGGAACTGTTCTCGGCATGATCTTCAGCACTGTAATTGTTGTTAAAAAAAAAAAAAAAAAAAAAAAAAAAAAAAAAAAAAAAAAAAAAAAAAAACATCTGGCGAATTTACGTCCCAGTAAAATTGCAATTAAGTAATCAAAAAAAGAAACAAACAAAATGAAATAACGAACCTAGAAACAGCTCCACTTCTGAAATGAGTTGTGTCCGTAATGTATGCCCGTTTGTCTATTGATTTGTGACAGAAAGATGGCATTTGTATTTTGCGCTTAGCATTGGTTTTTGGTGTGTTCTTTTAAAATCGCATCTTTGCACCACTGTCCACACAAACATAGTCGAACCAATCCTCGACTCCATTAATACATCTGAATTTGGAAATTCTGCAACCGTCGAATCGAATAAACAACAGACATTTACATTTCTCACACACGCCGACTTTTTGCCGTGCCGTCTAATGCACCATCGACCATAGAAGTTAAATGGTGATTTTAAGAGCTGAACTTTTCGGATTTATGCTCTTACTCTTCTTCTTAAATCTCTATTCTGATTGCATAATCTGTCAAACTGACACCACTCTTCTCACTTTTTATTCATATTTCATATGATTTATATGTTAAAAATTATAAACTCAAAACTTGAGCTGTCATCACCCTGAAATCGGATAAGCTTTGTATGGGACCGATGTGAAGTGAGATGTGAGTTGTGAGTATACCGAATATGCTTATCCATTGAACTAAAAACTAAAGTATAAAGTGAATATTTGCGAATATTACAAAATATTACAGATTATTATCTGTAATAATTTGTAATATTGTGTAATATTTTGAAATATAATATATGTATAAATTGGCTTTTCAGGTACGGGTCAGGACAGTACTCGGTCTGTAGGACCATACATTCCCTACACCTTCCCTAGTACAGATACAGACGTATGACACACTTTGTGTACGCCAAAGACTGTTCATCTGTGTGTACATCTACGGCTATTAGAAGACCGCACGTTCAGTGAGATTAATGGTGTTTTGGGGGATGTATCACTTCGAACCGAGAAGGAATGGTTTCGACCATTCAGAGCCGGTGAAAACGACATCATGGATAAGCCAGCCGGCGGAAGACCTGTGACGACGAATACCGATCAAATCATGGAAAACATCGAGTTAAACCCGCATGTGACCTTCTGGACTGCTGAAACGGAACGAATTCGACCCATTTTTGAAGCGGATGGTGACTGGGGACAAAAAATTGATCACATACGACAATATCAAGCGAAAACTGTCGTGGTCGAAGGCCGGTGAATCGTCCCAAACAGTGGCTAAGCCGGGATTGACGGGAATTGGAAGGGAATCATCCACTTTGAGCTGTTCCCATATGGTCGGACGCCTAATTCTACCATATAGGGTGAACAAATGGACCGCTTGAAGCAGGCGATCGACCAGAAGCGTCCAGAATAGGAAGGGTGTAGTGTTCCACCAGGACAACGCCAGGAAACACAGATCTTTGGTGACTCGTCAAAAGCTACGGGAGCTCGGATGGGAGGTTGTATCGCATCCACCATATCGCCTGGACATAGCGCCAAGTGATTACCACCTGTTCCTGCCCATGACGAACGCCTGAACGCCTGGTGTAAAGTTGGCTTCAAAAATGGCTTGTGAAAAGTGGCTGTCCGAGTTCTTCGCAAATAAGGAGGGGCGATTCTACAAGGGGGTACCCGAAAGTTGCCGTCTAGATGGAAACAGATTATCGAACAAAACGGCGCATATTTGAACTAAATCCGTCACTGTAACTCTTTTTATAAAGCATTGAATAAAGCGGAAGAGAGATATTTGACAACCTTATATATTAAGTCCTGCGGTATTTTTATTCAATTTTCAATTATTCATAAAATTGGTTACAATCATCCGATTTAAGTCAAATATGC
>JANSTU010052461.1:0-20195 GCA_027564075.1 Bolitophila hybrida
GGTTGTGTGACTCAATCACAAATTATCCTTTGAAGGGCTTCATTTATACGGGCAAACTGCCAGGCGCTGTCCGTTATACCAATCATGAACAAAAAGTGGTGCTGATTTACGCTTCTTTTCAACATATTACTTGGCAATACATTTGATGCATCAGCGCCTGGCGTATGTGGGCACGGTCCGCAAGAATAAAGCATTCCTGCCACCCGAAATGATTGATCCGAAACCTGAAGTTTTGTCGACTACATTTGCATTTCATAACAACGATGTGTCGCTCTGTTCTTACATGGCTAAGAAAAAGAAGACCGTAGTATTGATTTCCACCGAGCACTATACTTGTTAGGTAGACACTACAAAGCAATCGGCCAAACCAATCCAACTTTTGGATTTTTACAAAATGCAAATGCAAAATGTTAGCAGCATTTATAATATTCAACGAGCTTCGCACTTTAAAGAAAACGGACAAACGGCGAAAATTTGTCATGGAGTTGGTTACGCCACATATGGAAGAGCGAGCCAAAAATCCAAATGTCGTCAAGTTTGAAGTTTTTACACATCAGAGCAATGGCAACTTACAATGTTATGGTAAGCATTGAAAATCAATATACGCACAATTTAATAAGCACAAGCAAAATTAAATCCATAAAATTTAAGATTCTTCCTTTTTTTGTCTTTCCTGTATAATCCTGTACGACTTGCCAATCGATGGCAACGCAAAACACGCTTCAACTGCGTAGATATCAGAAAACCGGTCTGCTTGGCTCATGCAAGCACTTCACATAAATATCTTCAATGTCCCTAAACAACAAAGTAATGTCTAATAAAAATGTTTTCTTCAACTATTTCAAACCATAAACAATATTTCTCAATTCTTTTGTATTCTGTAATTCACTAAATCATAAAAAAAATTAGCCATACATATCCCATATAATTTATATTCACTTAGCGCCTCCAAAAGGTTCCTGAATCCGAGGGTTAATAACGGGATCAAAAATATGACTATTGCAAAGAATAGCAGGTATTCACAATAATATAATTCCCAACATTTATAACAATAAAATCAAGAGTCCCTAGAAAGTACATCGTCATAACGAAACCAAGAGTGTGTTCAACTCCATTTCTAGTGTTTTCCAAATTTATCCCAACAAGCTAAGAAGAGCAACATTTTCGAGACTATTATTCGTGCTGCCCCATACTTTATGTTTTTAGAATTGCTAAAAATAATTTAAAGATCCTTATTTCAAATGCAATATACTGACTGACAAAAATATTTAAGTATAACCAACTTCTCGATATATCCATATTTCCAAATGTTTTATATTTGTGTTATAAGATGCGAAAGTACGTTTATAAACTTGTAAAATTTGAACGAAAGTTGTTAGCAAATGCAAATGTGAACCCGCTAGTTATTAGTTTATTTATTCGTCAAAAAGTGCACATATATATTAACTCAGTCAATAGGGCACTGTTAGTTGCTGTGCTTTTTTTGATGTGTTTTAGTAGAACTACAGAGAGACGATGCACTGAACAATTCCGGATCACAGAACGGTAGCGCTACCCGTGATCTTCGATGTATGTCGAACCAGAAACTAAAGGCCATTCAGGTAAAACCAGATCCCAATGATATGGCTCCAACTAAATAAATATAATTTTTATAGGTCAAACTGCGAATAGACTTGGAAGAAGTGGAAAAAGTATTATATCTTGAGACAGCTACAAAGTGAATAGTGAGAATAATTATATAATATTATATAATAAATATCATATTTGTATTGTCAAAATATTTTAAATTTAAATAAATAATAAAAAAATATAATATTTTTTAAATTGATTTGAATTTTTCGCTATTTTGAAAATTCCTTTTATAATTCAGCTTTTGAAAATAGCGCCATCTATGGACACACATGGGCATTGAGTGTTACACCACGCTCTTTTTCCGGACCTCATGCGCAATAATGAAGTGATGCGCAGCAGATTGAATCCTTTTGCCGCCGAGTTCGTAAGGGTAATTCATTAAAAAACGACGTATGAAAACACATTACGAACGAACTTCAATGCTAAACGATGTATCCAACCGATCTGTATATTGAAGCAACATTGAACAGTTGCTTGATACCCCCACGAAGATTTCCTATTCCTGGACAGGGAAAACTATATTCAAGATAGAAATGGATTTCCTATCATATACCACATAGTACGAAGACCGACTGACAAACGAATGTTGATGTTGGAGTGAGCCCCCACACAGTAGGAAGGGTGATAAAACGGTCAACGAGACCCTGACGTTGGATCGGAAACTTGGGTCTGGGAAAAAGTCAGGTCCACGAGACTCTAAATTAGAGAAAAAGATCGCCAACACAACCTTAAAGAAGAGTGAAACTTCTGTACGAGATGTGGCAAAAAATCGCCAAGCCAGTGCAACAATGTTGCAACGTTTTAAAAAACGAAATAACATGAAAACATTCAAGAAACAGAATGAAAAACAAAAAAAGACACCAATACGAAGATCAAAAAAGCTGTACAAAATTTTATGTGAAAATATATATATGTTTTGGATGATGTAACTTACGTAAAACCGATTTTGCCACTTTAGATGGGCCACAATTTTACGTAAAGTTTCGATTCGAAATCCTCCCTGAAGCTGAGACTCATATTAGGGTTGACAAATTTGACGAAAAATATTTGGTTTGTCAGTGTGGTCAACGCAGTAAGACATTTATCACAAAAGGCACAGTGAACAAAGAAATATATTAAAGAATGCTTGCATAAACGACTTTTGCCATTTATTGCATCACATAATGGTCCCATGTTTTTTTGGCCAGATCTACGCAAAAGACACAACGGAATTCCTGCAGAACAACAACGTGGACTTTGTACCAAAAGACGCCAATCCCGGTAACACTCCTGAACTTCGTCCAATTGAAAGATATTGGGCATTGTTAAAAAAGAATTAAAGAAGGAAAAGAAAACAAAAATTGAACAGAGCCAGTAACAAAGTAACAGAACAGACTGTGCAGAATATAATGGCCAACATAAAAGCAAAAGTGCGCCAGTAATCCAAACGTCCTTTAAATAAAAAAATAAAAAAGGTTTTGCTTCCTTATTAAATTTATAGACAGTAAAAAATATTTTTATGTTTATAAAAACATTTAATGGATAGTTTATTACGAACTTTTGTATGAACAATTTCATTCGGTACACTCCTTACTTGAAGTCACATCTTTTAACCAATCTCACTCTACCTCCTATACACATAATTCCGACTCAGATATGCTCAAACTTTCAGATGCACGAAAATCAAAAAGTAAGACTGGCTTAATAAATTATATGTATAAACATTAATATAACATTGGCTTTTTCAAACACAAAAAATCACCATAAATATTTTACGCCATGCCGTTTCAAAATGTTCGAATCTACTAATTATAAATTAATTAGTCAATGTCAAATAAAAAAAATACAAGAAAGACTACCGAAAACAAAATATATAAAAATGTACAAAGAAAACACTAAATAAGTTGCTAAAACATAATAACACTTTAACACTATCTGCCATTCCCAAGAGTTGTTTTCCTAAGCGTGATTGAAAAGTCTATAGGGTACTATTTTCAACGAGCTTGGAATTCAATTTTGTAACTTTTACAGCATTTAAATTATGTGGGTAAGAATGTTTTCATTGTTACCTGCAAAATACAAAATAAAATATGCGGTGTGTATATTTGAATTTATTGGAAAGCATTTTTTAATTGTGTCCAGGGCAAAAAAAATGTTTTGAATAATTTGGGTTAAATTTGTCGTCCACACTTCAGCGCACACACTTCAAAAAAAAAAAAAAAAAAATCAAAAAAATTATTTAATAAACGTAATAAAAACAAACAACAAAATTAAAAAAAAAAAACAAAAAACCAAAACCCAAAAAAACACCACACAATCAATAAACGCAAAATAAAACACAAAACAAACGCAAAAAATACTCTAAACACACAACACAAACGCAAATTAAAACACAAACCCGCCAAAGAAAGGGCACCGAAATGTGCGGATACCATTTGGATTGCAAAATAAGATTATGGTGAGCACTAAATTCGTAGTACTCAAATATCCTCACCACCAACCAACGGATAAATACAAAAAATTCCATGACACAATATATAGTCTGCGATTTGTACAAAAAATTGTAAGTTAGTAATGAAAAAAACCCGCACAATTAATAATACAAAATAAAAATTCTTGGATTATTAATATCGGGACATTATGCTATACACACAAACCCCCATAGGTATAGATACACTTGTTCTATGCCGTTTTTCATTCCCTTTTCCAAAAATAAATAGCACGAAAGATCACGGTGCATAGAAAAATCTTAAAAAAATATACGCATAGGATGTGTTATTGTGATTTCATTTTGTTCCTCCATTATAATAATTAGAAGATCCACACAAAACAAACCCGAACGCAGTTATTTATTAATTTTTACCTTGAAACCTCAGCGGTAGTTTTATTATACTTTACATTTATGAAATGTGGTATCTTATAAACATTTAATTAGTACCAATAATGCAAAAATGTCCAATTACTAAAATCTACATTTACCAGAATAATTAATTACCATAAAGTTTTATAAAATATCAAATAAAATATTTCAAATCCTATCATACAACAAACTACCCTTTTATAATTTAATGTTAAATCTCTCAGATGCATCATCATATTTAACAATTATAAATAGGATTTTGTCACCACCGCCTGAATAATCTACTTTTATCCCTTGTCCATGCCGCTTCGTACGGCAATATTTAAAATAAACTATTAATATAGAATACAATTATAAAAATAACCACGTGACGTCGCGAGACGAGACACCCAAACACACTCATACAATCACATAAACTCTGTGCATACACTATGCGCAACGAGCACAGCTCACAAACACAATCAAGTTATCTTGCTCTACTCGTATATTCTCCGTTTATTCGTCATGTGTGTACGCATAAAACGAAAAGAGAACACACAAATAATAACAGCGTACCCTTTAGAAACTGAAATGGTTTCGTCCAAATGCTGCGTTCGACGTTCACGTTCACGTCCAAGCGTCGCCCTACCCAAGCCAGAGCATCGCTTCATCTTGCTTGCACACATTCGTTCGTATTGGCAGCGAATGTAGTTTAATTCTGTATACACACTCTTGTAAAAGCAATAGGCAACAACGAAAACGATTTAAAATTTCAAGTTAGTTCAGAGTTATTCGTCGATGCATCAACACTGCGTGCGAGCTTTGTACAAAAATAAACGCACAACACGCAACGTTTGTCCATTGTGCAAGACGTCTATTTTTTGAACCTTTTCCTATATTCAAGTGCGATTTATATACCAGAAATAATTTTGGTAATATTTAAAGTGAATTTTAATTTTCATGTGTTTTGCAAAAAAAAACTGTGATTGAAAACAAACAGAGAAACTTATATATATATATATTACACTCACTTGTATTCTTCTCTGTGTGTGCGCGACGCCGACATTTTGTTTTCCTATAAGATTGGTCGTGATTGTGGAACACTCTTATTTACCAATCAGTGGTGTTTTTCTAAAGTGCCAAAAAAATTTGTGAGTTTATGAAGCAGACATTCCAGATCCTACAAAAGACAATTTTATTAGGAATTTACGGAACAACAACGAACAGTGTGCGTGTTTTAGCTACATGAATTAAACATAACCTCACATTCGTTTCATTTGTATGCTTCGTTTTGTACACTCTTTTACGTAATTTGCGACGCTTTTTTCGCAAACACACATACAAACTCAGTGACTTTGAGCATAAAGTGTCATCGAATTGCTGGCAATTCGAACGTTTCGTTTACAAACAATAAAATCCAGACTCCCAAAGATAGAGTCTGTGTGTATGTGTTTACGTCACTCCCGAAAAACGACGTCACATTTTTTTACATTATTTTTTTGCGTTGTGTACTTGAAGTGCTCGTGATTTGTGCGTGAAAGTGAATTTGTATAGCATAAATATGAGTGCCCGAGTTCTGAATCCTGTGGTGTTGTCGGAGTTTTATAAGATCCGTTCGCCGGCCGTTCGGAGTCACATACCCAGCACGGTGTCACTGGCCAAAATCAAACGAGATCTTTTCGGACCCGTTGACAAGGAAGACTCTAAGCGGTATGTGGAAATTGTTAATTCTATTTAAAATGAAAATAAAAAATATAATAATTGTTCAGCCGTTAGGTCAAATATAATTTAAATATAATATTATTTTAAATTTTCTAAAATTTAATAAAGTTTTTACAAGTATTATTGTTGAGAAATAAATTCAATCATTTCCGCTACCTGACATAAACAAAACTCTCAGTGAGGTGTTAGTACAGTTGTTTTTTATGCAAAATTGGGTCATTGTTACAGCATGAGAATTGAGAAACATTGAGAATAATATTCGGCTTGCGTCTTTCGCTCTTTACTTCCTATAAAAAAGCCCAATTTGCTCTCTCTCTTGTAATGCGTTCACATGGCACACGTTTTTTTCGATAGCACAAACGACCTTGTTGGTTTTATGTTATTTTTTTTTTTAAACTAATATGTAATTTTCATTTTAGATTCGTTGATACAGAGCTGGCCAAACACCAGTTGGCTTCAGCCAAGCGATGGGGATTTGATTTCGTGCGTGGATTCCCAATTGCCGAAAACAAGCAGTTCACATGGGAACGCGTACCACCGACAAATGCTGCACCCGAAATGTACACACTGAGCCGTGCTGCACACAGTCGAAATGCTGCATCCACATCAGCGGCTGCTGCCTGCGTTCCCACACTTGAAGATCTCCTTGATGAACGTGCAGAGCGCTCAAACCGTGTCGGTGGTGTTGTTATGGACACATCATCATCCGAAGAAAATGCCTCTTCCTGTGACGAGTCAGCCGAGCCCATTCGATTCTGCCCCTCAATGGACACCTCCAGCAACAGCAGCAGTTCACAGAGCAGCATACGTGAGAAACGACAGCCGAAAATTACAGGTGAGCATCAAAAACCGTTTAATTACCTTTCGTGTCCGTTAAACGGACACCCTTTACCGCGCTCAGCGACACGATATTCCCACGCACTCAAAACTAATCAACCGCACTCATTTCCCATCCAGCAAAAAAAAAGTATGCAATTCAATCAAGTGCGCCGCATCGTTCACTGCACATATTGTCTATAATTGGTGTCCGTCATGCGTAAAATAGCACTTCCTCCCTCATAACGGGGTAACACCATAATGTTTCCCAATAAGTGCTTTTATTTCTCACTGTCCACTTTAATATTTTCTAAATAATCATAAATTTAAACTCGATTCGGTTATGCTTTCGTGATTTCAACGGTTTTTTTCATTTCAGAATAAAAACAATATGTATCACGTTTAGTGCAACATAAACGGATAATACACACATATACAAACATATTTATGTTGTATCGCGTTCAACATAAACTCCCCCTCGCAGCGTTCATTGACTTGCTCGTATATGCTCTTGCATTTTTTTTTGTATGTATGTGTGCGGTATTCTGTGCGTTATTGAATTTGTTTGTTTAGGGTAATTCAGAAGGCAGTGCATTTCTACGAATAACGCACTCTCGCTGCAGGAGATTGTTTACAGTTTAATGACTTGGATATTTGTATGTTATTATGATATTTTTAAATTTAATTTAAATTATATTTATTTATTTTAAAATAATCGTTATCAGTAACACAATTGTTTAGCCACAAACTCTTGCTCAAATTCAAAACAATACACACACTATTGATTTTTATCTGTTTTTTTTTTAACTCACGGTGTGTCCGTATGTGTGTGTGTTTAACATGAGTGAGTAATTTCTGGCAAAAAAAACACATATTATTTTTATACTCTTCCACACAAAGTCGCGCTTCGCACAGTGTTTCGTAATTGGCTAACGCGATTATAAACGTAAACAGATAGTAAAATGTGTGTGTTTTCAAGACATCGTGAATATTTGTTAAAAATAGACGATGGTATTTGAGTATGTGTGTGTGTGGGTTTTTTGCGTGACCTTTACGGCTGCTTCTCTGATTGTGAATGTTCTTTGTGATTGCTTCAAACATGTTTTGTTTTGATAGCGTGTAGAACTTTGGTTTATTTGTATTTTTTGAAAGAAGAAGAGAGATAAAGCGAGATTTGCTTTGTAAAAATTGTATAAAAACAGAAAAGGTTTATAATATAATATTATAATATGCGCATGAATAGCATGACCAAATCAATTTATCCGTCATAAAGTCAATGCCGCCACCACATTACCCACACTGTGTGTGTAATCAATCCCTTGCCCTACGTTTTAAACCGTTATCGATCTCTGCATCTGCGCACATTGTTTCGGTCGGTTATATCGAGATTCATCTAAATTACACAACAATGCCTATACATTTCCTATTGTATATAGTAGAACAGCCACCACCGCACACTCAATATATAGCCGTCCTTTTATTGTATTTTTATTATTCCCTGGTTACGTATAATAATTATGTAGTTTTTCATGAATCCAGATGAAATACACGCGAATAACGTAATTGCTTGCCTTGCCTAATGATGTTTTCATTGAATTGCATTTCCAACGGTATTATTATGTCTTCAACGTCCATGCAAAAACGCAAACGTCGAACAATCGATTGCATGCAGGTATTGTTCGGTCAAACGGTGTGGCTTTTCAGAGCTCGACCGCCAAATTGCTGTTATTAGTTATTGTTTTGTTTGTGATTTTTGTTGATGTATTTCCCTTCAAAAAATGTACACATACGAATGAGTTGTGTATATTTTTTGCTTGTTATTTTTGGATATTTGTAAACATAAAAATGTTTTAAGGTTTTTGAACTCATTGGAAATACACATACATAATTAATGATGAATTGAATCAGCAGCTGAAAAGCCATGCGACTGAATCGATTAAAAGTACCTAACTTAACATTAATTAAACAAAAAAACATGCATAATATTGGCTAGACCACCGGTTCGAACTTTAGCCGGTGACACCGAACATATATTTTCAACCGATAATATGCTAATTTCCACACGTTCAACTTTGGGAGCATATGGTCATAGTTTTCCGCGTGCGGTGCAGTATGGCCAGCTTTAGAGCTGCAGGCTTGCGTGCGCACACACGTTCAATCCGATAGTAATGCATAATTTATACACCATTTGGTCGTTACGCGTGCCCTGAATACATGACAGAATAATACAAATAGAATAAATGCATTTAATAGCATATTCAA
Source organism: Bolitophila hybrida (assembly GCA_027564075.1). Classification (NCBI taxonomy): domain Eukaryota; kingdom Metazoa; phylum Arthropoda; class Insecta; order Diptera; family Mycetophilidae; genus Bolitophila; species Bolitophila hybrida. The sequence continues at coordinate 9,251 of JANSTU010052461.1, forward strand.
GGAGAACGAGATGGTGGAGAGATATTTTATTCTGTATAAAATGTCTATAAATACAACAGAAAATTCTGCGGGTTTGTTGAACGCACATTTTCTGATCAATTCAAGTGTACCAGGCGGCGGCCCATATGCCATCTCTATGTAACTACAACAAAAGGCTTTATCTCGACGATACCATTTTCTTGTGTATGTATATATGCGTGTCGACCACAAAAGCAATCGTTTAGCTCGTGCCTGGCGAAAAATACACCTTTAAAACCATAAATATAACAAATGTATATATATATGAATATAATCGGTTTTTGGCCGATAATGATCTTTTGGGTTGCGGTTTTTTGTTATTGTAATATTCGTTTCGTATGCTTGATCAAACGTAAGAAAATAACATGCTGGTCGCATGTTTAGTGTGCGCTTCAGTGCTTTTCACAATCTAATTTTAATTGCCGTGCTTTCAGCGATTTTGACTATGTGTTTTACAAGCCAAGAAACACACCCATCCAGGGCGCATAAAAATCACTTAATTACCAAATTTAAGTCGACCATATGACAACATGAATATTATATATGAGCCATCGGTGTATAATTGGCACGCTTCATGTGGCTGGCCGCGCGATCACTATCAGTAATCCAGTGTTTTACTGTGTCCGTGGTGGCATGGTGCCAAGGCAATTTGGGGGTGCATACAATTATAATAATAAAAAGGCCAACAGCTTGACTGCACCGCATCGATCCCGCACAATATGCAAAACTACCCCCGATAATTCATGAATTTGTTAACACTGCGAGGTTATTCATAAAACCGGTGCTAAACCGAATATGAAATACATTATTTATGAGCAGATGCACCACATATAGTCAGCTGATATATTGAAATTATAATAACCGTTATTATATGAAATTTATATAAAACGTATTTTACTGACTGTTTTTTTTTGTTTATTTGCAGATTACTTGAAAGAACGCAAACGCCTTGCACCTACACCTAAGAAGATGTCACCCGCCAAGCGATCTCGTAACAGTACGATATCGTTTTCACTGCGACAGTAGACGTCCCTTTCGTTATGCACTCTCCAGTCGGCCACAAAGAAATACCTAACGTTGGACGACTGTGTACCCGTGTGCCATTGGCCCGCTGGAGCCAAGTCAAAACCACCTCCACCACCGTAAATATATAGATTTATATTACATCTAAAAACAAAACAATTGTAAAATAATTATAAACATTAATCGCAAATCAAATTTAATTCAATTATATTTAAGAACTAATATTTTTCTTTAGTATATAAAAAATATTATAGTTATAGTTATTATATATATACGAATTTGTAGCAAAACTATATATTAATTATATTTATTTTCGAGAATATCTCGATTATTCCTTCTAATGTAAATTTATAGCCGAGAGATCTAAAGATCCTCTGCAATTTGAGTTCGAAAAAGTACTAATTATTTCTTAAGAGTAATTTAAATATTTGCATTGGTATGCAATAATTATTAATTAATGGATGACGGTTAAACACGTGCATTATATAGAGTTCTATCATGCGCTTAACGCTAACTAGCATTACTATAGCATATATATTTTTATATATTTTTTTTGTATTTCAAACTTATAAATATTGTACAATAGCAACCGTAGCTGCCTGATCTCCATATTAATACAGCAAACGGTGCTCTGTTCCCGGAAACATCCTAAACCTTATAGATGTTCCCGTGAACCGACCATTGTAAGCCATATAAATACTCTAATTATATTCTATTGTTTCCGTTAATCTTTTTAATCTTTCCACCCAAATGCAATCGGATACGCGGTGTTTTCAATATCACTATATACACAGCATACCATAAGGGTAGTTTAACGGAAACGATTTATATAATTTGTCTAATAATAACATAACTTGACACCGCGCTCAGAACTCGCTAACTTTTACTCATTATGCTTACCGAGTTATTTCTTTTATGCTCCTAACGACAATTCAGCCTGATTGTCTTATAACGTTTACAGTAACTTGCTGCATTTCGAAATATTTACTGAATTTATTAGCCTAGCACTAATTCCTATGTTTTTTCCGGTGTCAGCAAGAGTGCTGAAACTATAAACACACCAGTACACAGGACTTACGTTTAGGTTTTGTCAAATAAATTCATATTTTATTTGTTCGAAAATCGATTGAGTTGTTTAGAAAAGCCTCAGGTAGATGAGTATTTAAAAGAACACCGGCATACTGAGTCAAAGTCACCGAATCTGAACGCGATTCCAACGTTATTTGTAGTAGTTGCCAAAATGTTTCTTTATAATTTTATCCAAACAATAATATATAAATATAAATGTATAATTTAATGCAGTTTAACATAATATATAAATTATATTTATAATTTTATTTTTAAGTATGTAACGCAACGTAATAAACAATTTTTAAAATATGTCAATATGAACATAAAATGTAATAAGCAGGAGCGTTTGCACAACCGGCACACCACACATTAAACAATTGGACTAGAATCCAAGATTCTATTCCGTTTGTTTTGGTGTGACAAAAAAAAAACAAACACGGCAATCACGCTATCTAACAATGTTAATATTAGCATATAATCAATGCAATTTCTTTTTATTTGTATAAAGAAAGTTGACAGATTTAATTAAATTTGTTTTCTAAAATAATTAAATTGTATTTGTCGATTAGTAATTTAAGATTTATATGCTAAAAGATAAGTGAACACACATTTGTACAAATATTTTTTGAAAATATACAATTATGAATTTAGATGATAAATACGGTTTTTTTTTGGAGTGAATGTATTTGCTGTAATTTTTGTTTGAGGTAAGTTTAAAAGAAAGAAATGGTAATATTAAATATAGAGGATTCAGGTTTAAAATTATAATGTTTTTCTGTGTTGGTACAAATGGTAAAAGCAACAATAATGGCTAACCATGGCAAAAACAAGTCACTTACCTAGGCATATATATATATTAATTCCTTTAATCCCTAATCGGGACATAGGGCATCAGCAACAAAGTTGCGGAACTGAACGTGGTTGATCTTCGGCCAGCTTCGACTGTGCGTTTTTAGTCTACTTAGACATAGCCTTAAATAAAAACATAACTTTTAAAAGCCATGTCGACCATGTCTGAGAAGATTAGGAAAACTGAAAGAGCACTATTTACCCATTAAAAGCAAAAATAAATCGAAACTTTCTATGACCAACAAGCTGCTGCTCTTCAAAACAATTGTATGACCTGGAGCATTACCACGATATTTACCAGCGATCAAACAATTTTCGCTTTAAATTTCGCCTAAAAGCGAACGAATTTTGAAGTTGTTATGGACGCCTAGTTTTATCTTCTATACTACATACCTTCTTTTAAAGATCCAAATCCTGTCGTAGCGCAACCTCGAAACGTCGGATTGACGTGACTCGTTTTCTACAGTAGGCTCGGTTTCTCGATTAAGGGGCTCTGCGTGAGATTGATTATTCTCGACAATCTCTACTGATTGATCTCGAGTTGGTACAATCGTTTCAGGTGGATTAACAGCATTTTGTGGAAATCAGTCCCATTCCAGTGGTGCAGAATTGATGCCTGGCAACTCCAACTGTTTTCGTAAGACTATCGGCCACATTTCCGTCGGTTGGCACAAATCTCAACTTAATCGTTACATCGTTGATTTTCTTTCTGATGAAATTATGGCGAAAGTCGATGTGTTTGGCGCGATATGCTGGCTATCTCTATCGCACTTTGGTTATCACATCGAACCAAAACGCCTTCAGTGTCTTGGAATTGTTGGATGAATTGCCACAGTCGCTTGTCGTCGGCTTGTCCAAGATACCGCGCCCGCGTCTAATTTATAGACGATACCTGTACACAAGCGTTTTTCATCCACATCGGACGCCCAATCAGCATCAAAATATCCATTGAGTGGCTCATTCAGACGATGGTATGTGATCTTGTGATTGGTAGTCCCCTTCAGATATCTCATAATACGTTTAACCGCCATCCAATGAGCCAGTCCGTGATTGGAATTAAAACGGCTCACACATCGTCCACTGCAAAAGCGATATCGTACCTGGTGGCCTGTTCTCCGCACGCTTCGTCATAAAGACCCATTTGGTTTGAATGGCCTTTCGATTCGGTGCTAAATTTACCAACGACCAGGTTTCATTAGTCTTCAATGAATCGAGCTCCTCTTTTCCAGTCTTCGCAGTCGTGACGGCTAAGGGAACGCTCTTGTCGATTGGGTCCTCTGAAGCCAAATTACATGCGAAGTGTATGACGAAATTTGGCCGTTGAATAAGCTTTCTCGGTCGTAGTGATCTACGTGGGGTTCCCATCAGTGGCATCGTTCACTTTTTCATAGCATCGGAAGCCCTTTTGAAGATCAGCATAACCCATGAACAGCATTTGTAGACTCCAAAACCACAAAAAAAAATTCGGCGCTATCAAAACCCTTAAGAGTGAGAGGGCGTCATTTTTTTAAAAAAAAAAACAGTAAATGTCATTTTTTGAGATGGGGGGAGGTGATACCCATAAGTGTGGGGCATCAATTGAAAGGTATTTTAAATACCTATGTTTTAAAATTAATAAAATCAGACAACCCTTAAGGGAGATAGGGGCAAAAGGTTAGTTTCTGTATTTGTGTAAAAAAGGGGGGTGAAAGGGTTAAAAAATTGGAGGGTTAATAATTAAAGATTAAGAGTTTCCGCACTCAGCCGTACTATATTTTTTTTTGTGAAAATGATACTTTAGGCATGGTGATAACAAATTGTTTAAAGGGTGTTTTTTTTTTTTTTTTTTTTTTTAAATTAAAGGTACTGCAAATACTATTTAAAAAAAAAAGTGAAAATCGTACGTTTGTGGTAACTGGGAGAGGAAGATGGCGGTATTAAATTAATTGTGGAATTGCAACAATTTGGTTTAATTCCACAGCAGTTCCCGTGTCCACTTGGCCATGGTGATATGGCAATTGTATATCAAAATGATGTTTTTTGGTGGAGATGTGCTGGTTAACCGAACATCCACGCCGTAAACCAAAACGCAGACCGTGCTCAATAAAGCAGTCCGTGAAAAAGACACATTTTTTAACAATTCAAAGTTGTCCATCGTACAAATTTGCGGATTCATACATTTGGAAATAGATGAGTCGAAATTTGGCAAAAGAAAATACAACCGTGGTCATCGTGAAGATGGCCAGCGGGTATTTGGTGCCTGTAGAGGCACGTAATCGCGATACTCTTCTTCCCATCATAAAGAAGTTGATACTGCCTGGTACCACAATCATTTCTGACTATTAGCGGGCCTATGATTGTCTGAAGTCGGAAGGCTACAGACATCTGAAGGTTAACCATAGTTTAAATTTTGTGGTGTGTGCACTAATAGGAGCGTACCATAAATACATCCGGTCGTAGGAAACATAACTTTGCTAGAAATCTGACTCCATTGAATCCAGATTATGATTTTATTACCTCTGTGGTGATGTGAAAAAGTTATAAAATAAGGTGTTGGCCATAGAATACTATTCCTTGACCCTCCATTCGCCGTTCTCAGGGTTGTTTTCCTTAGCGTGATTTTAAAGTATAATTTAAAAAAAATAGTACGGCTGAGTTCGGAATTTAATCATTAATTAATAACCCTCTATTTTTTTAACTTTCACCCCCCTTCCTTCTTTTTACACAAATACAAAAAATGACCTTTTGCCCCTATCTCCCTTAAGGGTTGTCCGATTTTATTACTTTTTTTTTAAACATAGGTATTTAAAATTCAATTTCAATTGATACCCCACACTCCTGGGTATCACCTCCCCCTTTCTAAAAAAAAAAATACTGTTTTTTTAAACTTTGACGCCCTCTCACCCTTAAGGGTTTTGATAGCGCCAAATATTTTTTGTGGTTTTGTGATATATTGATGACCCCAAAAAGGAGGGGGGACTGTATCTCAAAATCGAGTTTTCGCTCTTCTGTATTATCGCCAAATTGCAATTCGACTAGTAATGAATCCGGAATTTCACAAGCGGACAAAGCATATAGATGTTCTTTCTCATTTCATTCTAGTAACTAAAGTGGGAATAATGAATTTCATATTGAATATACTTTGTTGCTTTTTTATTCATATTTAGTTCTAGTTAACTGTTAAAAAGTAAAAAAGAAATAATTTGCCAATGTTCTTTCATTCTAATTTTATATGTTCTATTATACACAATTATTTTTGTAACTTTAATATTGATATTTGGAAGAATCTCAATAAAATATTATAATGGAAACAATTTCGTTTATGTAATTTTCAGTGGTGGAATCCGAGAGGTCATTTTCAGTTTAGCTGTTTTCAGAAAGCATCTCTTTCCTTAATTTTGTTTTATTTTACTTGACCTGTTAAAGAATTGTCTATAACGTACTTTAATTTAAATTAAGTGTACTCGCTAAATATTTTCCGGGTAGAATTTCCATCTAAGCTCATGAAAACAATAACACCGGTCTATGAAGTTAAACAAAAAATCATGGCTTCCTTACATATTTAAACATGTTAAAACAAAAATTGGTACAGACACAGATAAGTTATTTTCAGTGAAAAAGGCATATTTTTGAGGATTTTTCGATGCGATATAAATAAATATAATTTATTATCAATTATCGAATCACGATTAATACTTTATTTACATTCGAAAAAACTTCGCTCTGACGAGTTTACAACATGACAACTCCAGTTAGCCCGTGTTGTTCCATTCGGTTACTGGTTTTTAATTATTTTAACCAAAAACATATCTTAGATGATTCATCTGAGATATATTTTTTTTGCTATATAAAAATCTGTTGTGTTACTATAATATGCAAGAAAAAATAAAGCCAAAATCGTTTGTCGCAGCGTATTTCTCGATATTCACAGTAAAAGGACGACGTTTCGATCAGCCGCACGTTCCAAAGCTCAATAAATAATCGATTGGCCAGTCCCCATTGCAGCAAAATCCGGCGCTGCATCACTCGAAAGGACGAACTTGTACATTCTTAAAAATGCGAAACAAGAGTATACGAAGCATTTGTAAAGTCAATTTGAGTGGATGTTACTTTGCACAATATATTTATATCTATATATGTATCGTATGTATTTTATATACATGTACATTCACTCTATTATGCGGAGTCGATCGATTTGGGCGGATTGCGTTGAACTTCTAATGGATTACAGAGCTTTTATTTGGTTCGAATGTTAACCAATGGAACAAAAAATTGGAAGATGAATTGAATCAGACAACAGTTAAAAAGCGTACTGAATTATTTCGAATGAAATGTGTTGTTTTTTTAAATTATAAAAATTATTAGAAGAAATAGAAAATTATGTTCGGACATGTACTTTATGAATGGCATTAGAAATTAAATACGTGTTTTTGGTATATGTTAGGCGCGAATGACAAGATGATATTATTAATTATTTGTATATTATAATCATATCATATAATATAATATGTGTGATACACAGACACACCCAAACATTTTTAGAAAGTATTATAATATATAAAACTATCTACATACGAATAAAAGCATTTAAAATAAATACGAGAAAAAGACTAATGACCTATGATTTGTATAACGAATCCAATAATCATTAATTTTAATACCCGCGGACGATTTTTTTCCACCACTTTAGGCATTTGTATAATAAAACGCCCTCAAAATCATTATTATAAATATTCATTATACGATTGTAAAGGTTCATTAGAATTTAAGTGAATCGAATTACATACTTATACATATAACAGCCGTGAAATGGGTTATAGAAATTATGTGTGGTATCTCGATTGCATAAAACCTTTCGTTTATTGTGTAATGTGTAATGATGTAATGTGTGATGATTTAAATTTTATCTCGTTTTCTGCTTCGTTATTTTCTATAGATGAAAGTAAAACGTATATTATTTTAGGACTTTCGACTTACCTAAGGAACATTTATGACCACGAATTTATTCTGAAACAAAAAAAAAAAAATGTTATGATTTTATAAATAAAAATAGATAAAAAAAAGATTTCGAAGTATATTTTCTGGAACAAAGTAGTTATAGTAAGCTAACTAAATTACTAAAAAATATACGGATGAGAAATAAATTATTACTAGTTACTATAAATTTTAACTTTTACCGATTTTTGTTTCAGTACTTTTTTAAAAAAGGTCCTTTCGCTGGATTATTTACAGATTTGTATCGGTCGTGTGAAAATCATCTTAAATTTGATAAAACTACTTTACTTACAAACATTTTTTTTCTATTTTATGATAGTAAAACAAAATAAATACCATATCATATTAGTATATATAATTATATATTAAATAAAATGAAGTATAGATAATTCAAGAGTAGTATTCCAAAGATGGGTTCATATTATAAAACATAACATTAAAAGTTTGATATTTATTTAAATAACTGTTCTCCAATTATTAGTATGTAACAATAGGACAAACCTGTATACTTTAGTCACAGTCAACTTGGTTTTGATTAAATGTAGGAAGGAAGTTATTTATATACATTATAATATATTAATCATATTAAAGAAATATACGAAAGTAACAAAAATAATATTTTTGAAAATGGTTTGGTGTGATTTATTATCTAAGTATAGGTAGTATTTATTTATTTTATTTTGTATATATAAACGCAGATATTGATTATCAATCTTTATTTCCTAAATATCATATATTATTATTTAAGTTAAAGGATCGCATTTTATATAGGAAGTCTGTATAAGTTAATATATTCATTTATATTTTGTAAATATGTATTTTTATATATAATATTTTATATATTTATAATATATAAAATATCGGAACATTTTTTAATTTATGAAAATGTGAAAATGTATGTATGTAAATAAGTAAAAAGATTAAAGATTTAAAAAAAAAACACAAAAAACCTCTGTAGCGTTTTTTCGTTTAGGAATTTAAAAAATATATTTTTAAAATTAGGTGAATATTTTTCGAAAACCCATAACATTTTTCTTTTGTATTTTGTCGTCGTGTGAAATAAGTCCAAATAAGGATATAGTCGATGTGGTTCTGCAGTATTTTTATTTTCGGTGCATTTTATGAACCAAATTGTGAGAAAACAGGAAGACATTTATTTAGAAGTTTTTTTATATATTTGGAGTCAGACTCGGTATCGTATAATTATCTTTATCAAAATTATATTTAATTATTATTTCCTCCAGCGTTCTAGCGAAAGATGACGCGAGTTATGGACCAGTCCTGGTTGCGTATGATGTTCCAGTTGAAATTATTGGTTAGCTCGTCTGGTTCCTCGTAATCGTTCTTTGGTTTTTGGTATACGTTTCAGTGAAGTTAGCTGGACCAAGAGGTCAGATTTTGATTCATAAATCTTGGCTTCAGGACGTCTTAGCTTTGGAATGCTAGTTTTAGTCGATCTATTGATATTTGTTTTACTTTGTTTCGGACCAGCAGTTTGAAGTATTTCTCCATCATCTCCAGAAAGTAAAATATCTCTGCAGCGGAGTCCAAGTAAGTTGCTGGATAATACCTCGGTTCTGCGTTAATTGCCTTGACATTTTAAAGCTCCTTTTAGTGCTCTGAGCCCTCTTTGGATGAGTCCGTTGGTACATGGGTGCTGTGGCGTTGAGCGTATACCCTAAACGTTTAGCCAGCTCCTTAAAAATTGACAATTCGAACTGTTTTCACTGATCGGAACACTGGAACACCGAATCTGGAAATCCATCGATTAAGTAAGGTCTCAATGGCACTAAATCAAGAAATCTGCGACAATGTTATTGGTACCAGATATGGTAATAAGTACTATAGAGAAGCTGCGTTTCATCGAATTTACTGGAAAAACAACTTAATGGTTGGTTATAATGCCGTTTATTGGATATACGATTTAAGTTTAATTTCGTAAATATTGTATTACCAGCAAGTACCTGGGAAAATCTTGGAAATATGGAACAGGGTACTTCAATGGTATATAGTTGCTACATTGGCGACGGTAATCGCTGTTTTGCTTCAACGCGAGATTAAGTGGACTTACGTATAGGCTGCCAGATGGGCGACAAATCCCATATTCGCACATGTAGTCTTGTCGGCACGGTTTCTCGCAAACGGATGGTCTGTTGTCTCGATGAAAAGCAATACCTAGTGGCGATGGATGACCTTGCCCATTCGGAGGCTGAAATCTATACTTTCTTTCTGTTCACTATATATTTGGCTAACCGATTGGTTAAAAAAAGTGGGTGATTTTTCTTGTTGTTTGGTGGGTGGAATTACTGACATGGCCTTAGAATCCACGACTGATGTTTCTGGAGCGATGGCGTTGTTGAGAGTCGGTGCAGCCTTGTTTGGGTGGATTGCATCAATAGCGGATTTTACCTCAGCAATCTTGTCTGCCTGTCGCGCCAATGACTCCACTCCATCATCAGAAACAATCGCCATTTTTTTGTGACCCCTTTAATTTACAAATACATTTACCAGTAGTGTGCTGTGTATACTGATGAGATATTCAGTTGAACAGCGTAAATTTGTGCTTGATATGCACAAAACTGGAAAATCGTAGAAAAGAATTGATGATGAGTTCTTCCGAAGTTTTAGAATTGAAGCACCGAGCATAAATGCATAGAAAAAGATAGTTGCAAAATTTGAAAATTATGGAACTTTTCAAGACCGTCACTCTAAAAATAGTGGACGGAGAAAATCAATGCGAATTGAGGAAATCATTGACCGTGTTTGGCATTTAATTAATAGAAATCCGACGGTGTGTCTATCATGAAGACTTCTCAAATGTTAGATTTAAAAAAAATCTACGCGCCAAATTTAAAAAAAATACTTATAAATGCATCATTTATAACATTTCTAAGGTGCAAGTATTGTCAGTAACCATAGCCATAGCCGAGTGCGTTAACGCGTTGGCCTGGCTTATGGGAGGTCGCCGGTTCAAACCCGGCCGGCAGACCGAAGTGTTTTTCGAATGTAG
>JANSTU010052472.1:0-20189 GCA_027564075.1 Bolitophila hybrida
TAGTAACATATATAATGGAATAATGCTGTGAAACACGCGTCCGCGTTAACAGCATAATGCACTTCAATTAGTGCAAAATTATAGTATTGCAAGTACATATATGCTGTGGTGCGCCCCATCGTGAACTCTGTGCAAATATATAAACACATTTACACACTCTCACACCAAAATTGTGGCTAATTTTCCATATTATCCAAATTCAATGAACACACACAAACAGGGAGCTAGATATAGTATTATTATAACTATAACATCAGAATTCAATTGCAGACAAATGATGCAAAGAGCGAATTATGATTGTATTCAAATACATCAGGCACTGACTGCGCTGTGACTACTGTGCGGGGGACAATATCGCAAGGGGTGCGATAAACCAAAACATATGCTTTTCTTTGTGGTTGGGCATCGGTCTATTGAAAATGCGTGTGTATGAGTGCGTGTCCTTATATCTCTAGCGGGAGAATCATTTTATAATATTCTCACAAAAATGAGTCAACAAGACGTCGCCCGTTGCTGCTGAGTGGGTGGACAAACAATAACGTTAATGCGAACGATACTCGTTGATTTATTCATATCAATTCTCATAATATAGTTAGAAGACACATATTTAGTGTAATCTAAATAATATTATATTCAATATATTTTGGTATATTATGGAATTGAATAGAGGCGCAAACAAGCTGCCAATCAATTACCACACTTGATTAATACAGTATAAATATACAATTGAACGCTTAACTAGATCACGAGCTCGTACGCGTGCTCGTTCATATCACGATCGGATCTTCCCTTTGTGCTCATTGCCAAGCCGCACGCGCGTATCGATGCCGAGCATCATGGGTATATTTACACTTGTACAAGTAGTAGAATGTATGTATTTATAATATGTACATACAACATATACATATATAGGTAGCTCATATGGAAATTGTACCCTATCGATCAATTACTCCGTTTATGGACAGTTTAATTTTTATTGTCGATTTTATTATGCCGCGATTATTGGTTTTTATTTGTATATGCTTTATTTTTGTAATGTATGTATACAGTGGCATTTAAACTACTCTATTTTATAACATTCAGAAAAATAATGTTAAATTAATATATGCGCGTGTGGTGCTGAAAAGTCCAGTGCTGAATAGGTCGATATAGAGATCATTACGTATACATAAACGTATGCATGCGCATACAATATTCATCCCTTATCCGCGGCACGATTCTATATGGGCACGTATTTTCTTTCTGCGATCGGTCATCGAAGATTAATAGATTTGAATATATATATTTTTTTCTATATTGATATTGAAGGGGTTGAAATGTATTTATAAGCTTAGAGTAAGAGATAATATAGTGTAAGGAAATATGGAAATACCGTGAAATAGCATATTTTATTTTATTTTCCCTGATGTTTGACTGACGTGCTTTTGTTTTATTATTCAATGTACTTTGATTAACATATTTTTTATGGTAAATCAAACTTTTTTAAATGTATTTTGTATTAATTTTTTATTTGTATAATTTCATTTGAGAATATCTAAAGTTGTTCTATTATTAAAAAAAATAAAAAACTATTGCAATGTATTTTTATTTTTAATATGGAAAAGCTTTGTATTTACATTTTTAATTGATCGTATAATTACTATGAAAAGATTTGTTTTCTAAATAAAATGTTTAAAAAATGAAAAATCTAATCTGCTTTTATACAACGATAATGAATTTATTTTTTTCTATATAAAAACATGAAATAACATAAAATATTTTAGTTATAAATATTTTTTTATTCTTGCAGACAAATGTGAAGACACCGGCCTCCGGGTTAATGGTAAAGGCAAGAAAATGAGGAAACCCCGAACGATATACAGTTCATTGCAACTGCAACAGCTGAACCGACGGTTTCAACGTACGCAATACCTAGCGCTGCCCGAACGAGCCGAACTGGCCGCCAGTCTCGGTCTGACACAAACTCAGGTGAGATTTCCCAAATGTTTTCCCACATTTTTCATAAACACTTAGTATACATCATAAAATAAAATTATATATATTATATATAAAATATATTTTATATAATTATATAACTATTCATTCAGCTTATACGAGCGCACTTCAATTTTCCCATTCACGTCATATTGATTGTGCTCTATTGAAAGTGGCATAATGTGACTTAAACCACTACCACCCTCGCGGATTATAGACACTATAGCTAGATAGGGGTGGTGTATGTGTGTGTGCACAGAGTATATATAGAGTATAAATAGAATCCATTTATATGTATATATAATGCATAATATGTCAGGTGTAGCATAATAAAATCAGTGGTGCGAGGGCAAAAACCGAAAATTGGAAACTTGACTTTTCCAATTATGTTCGACATGGCATTACAATTGTTTCATAAATGTTTTGACTGCGGCAGTGGCCTGTAAATTGATATAATATTTTGTGGTAGATATATTTGTCTAGAATTTAGTATAATAACTTCATTTCGAAGCTTATAGCTTTTTCCGAATTTTCTTATTTGGAATCCAGGTGAACACTCTCTCGCTTATATTGTCATAGTAATGTATACATGAACATTACAGCGACAAAAACATTCTAATGTAATACGAATATTATGTATATACTCGTAGTTAAGCGAGTCGCTGGAACGTTCATCAGCGCGCACAGAGGAAGCTATCAATTAAAGTGATTTATGTCGCTTGTGCACAAGTAACATAATTCAGTCTTTGCAATGCGTGAAGGCGCATTTTTTCTATTTAGTATTTGTAAACGCATAGTATATATAGTGCTTTCACTCATAGTCATAAGTACATTTGAGACAGTGTACTGTTTATTTAGTATTTATGTATATTGTATTATACATGTTAATCGTATTAACTTGGGCTCATTGAAGTAAATGCAGGCTGTGTGAGCATACTTGCATATTTATTGTCTGTCAATGTTTATGTGTTTATATTAAATTGAAATATAACTAGTACTTTATACATGTAATATGTATGTGCTGTAGTTTAGTTTTGTGTATGTCACTCAATTTATTAACTTATTGGTGAATTTACGCGCTCAAGCGTGTATAATTGAATTAAGGCCTCGCGCGCACGCCCACCAAGAAACAATAAATTACGCTGGCGTCCAGCGTGAGTTTTTTTGTTTGTGTATTCGTGGTGCACTGCGTTGCGGCCCCGTTTCAGCGAGCCTTCTTTTTGTATATTCAGTATATTGCAGTTTAACAGAGTAACATGAGAATGTGCGTCTTCGATGTCAATTCCTTATGCTGCGGTGTTTGAATTGAAGAGCCCTAAATGAAAACCAGTTTTACACATATACACTTAGTTCTGAGTTAATTATCACACAATATCTAATAACCAATTGTAAATAAATACGTTTGGCAAACGCTCACAATTGACAGCTTCATACAAAAGTATATCTATATTTTATATATATTATATGATTATTTCTGCGCCAGAATTGTGTTAATTCAACACCGCAAATAATGACTGTTTGAATAGCAGCTAATGATCATTTAATCCTTTATGTACTCGCACGCATACATAACATATATTATTATACGAGTATATATGCTACATGTATATGTGTACAAAATGTACATACGCCAATTAGTGCAGCATAATAACAAGGCTCAAATGAGGGATGATTTTGATCCAAATAGCGCAATATTGTCCGAGGGAGTGCTGATTAAAGGAGGCGGTATAGCATGGGCTCGCATCGGACTTCAAAAAACGATCTGATATTGATGGGGTATATTCCACTATTATTTATAACTGCTTCATGATAAATTATGTATATAAAATATTTATGCGGTTAATGTGTCAGAAATTCAAATATGACATGTACTTATTTGATATATCATATATAATTACTATATTTGTTTATGTTTGAATAATTATATAGTTATAGTTAAAGTATTCAAGAATGATATTTAAAAATATTAGAGTCGGATCTCAAATATTATCGGCAGCTAGAAGTTCAAAATGCGACTATCGTCCACTAGACCCAACTGTTTTAGAAGATTTATATTCAATTTACACGGACTTGAGTAAGCCCGAATTATTAAACAGGAAATAATAATAAGAGTTCAACCTTCAATGCTCTGAAATGAAAAAAAATTATTTGTTTTTCTTATTGTTTATTTATTTTTCCAAAATTTAAATTATTTTTAAATTGGACATTCAGAAACAAAATACGAGAAACAAAATTAAAAAACTTTTATGTTTTTTCTTGTAATTTGTAATTGTAATTTTCTTGTATTTTAAATATATTATTTTAACGATAATGTGACCTCGAGAGAATTCAGTATTATGCACACTCTGTTAAAAAGTACACAGTAGAAGAAACAAACATTACTGGCAAATAATTATACAATTTCTTTCAAAATATGTGAATTATTTTTAAATACATTTTTCAATGTAAATACATATTTATCTCTCATTTTCTGTGGTATTCTCCAAAACGACTCGACTCGTTTATACTCGATAATTCTGCCAATCAAGTTTTTGTGTTGATTGTGCGACACAAAATTACAATTTCTAGACGCGTGCCTAAATGTCACATCAAGCGCACGGCTTCCTCAAAACGTGCATAATGCATAATGCACAATAATTTATTGTTTTGTTGCAATTGCTTTGGTAGACTGCGAGACTAAGATATTTATACACAAAACGGTACACTAAAGAAAATAAAGAGAAACATACAAAAAAACAACGATGGCCCATAAGAAAATGCAAATGTTGCACGCGCAAATAAATGTATCATCGCCATTGCCAAATTGGGTGAAACAAGTGCTTTTGAAACACACACACAGGCACACTCTCTCTGACACGCACGCTTTTTGTATCTTGTTTATAAAAGATTGTTGTTACACGCGGGGCGCGAGCGCGTTAAGACATGAATTTTATATTATTTGTATCACAGGTTGTGCATAGGTGCACAGAAGTCCGATTATACCGAAAGCGCATCTCAGCCCCACACTCATCTGCGCTGCACCGATGTTTGGTGAGACTGCTAGTTTTATGCACCTGCGCGAGACTTTGTCGCATATATTTATGTATGTTCGGTGTTGATTGTTGATCTTCTTCGTGGCCTGTCTTTGAGAACCAGTTAAAGCGATGCCGCGCGTTTATCTCAACGCTGTCCATCATGTTTTGTGCTCGTGCGCTTCCTCGATCACAAGAATTATGAGGTGCATTTGATTGAATTGAAATTGAGATATTTTAACTATTTTTTGCTATCATAAATTCCTGGCACAAGTATGTCAGTGGTGTATTTTAGTACACCTTTTCAATATAGTATATATAAATAACTATATAATTTATGCGACTTTTAGATATTGTTGATGTTTGCAGTTGTTGGGTGAACGCCGGTTGCCGCGGACACACGCGAAAGAGAGAGTTATTGCAAAAATGCGTTAATTGCAAAATACACTGCATTTATATGTTGTTAGACCTACAGCATAAAAATACAACAAAAACAAGTGAGCAGGCGCGCACGAGATACATAAATTAATAATATAGTGTGTGAGCGCTGTTAGTCGTTCAAGAAAAGTGTAATAATGCGACTTTTCGCGGCGATTTAATGTTATACTGTTTTTATAAAGTATGTTGCTTTCGGTTGGGTATAAATATAAACTTGAAAATATGCAAATGAGAGCATATATATTATGTATATATTATTAATATACTGGTACAATGAGAATATTGTGAATTTTATGCGAAAATGTTAGAATATAAAAAGGTGACAAACGCTCGCGATATCCTTAAAATATTCAAGTTTTTAAAATATTCTAATGTTAAGCCACAAAAAACTCATAATTAAACTTCTAATTAGTAAGCTGAAACAAGTGCGAGTGTATCCACAGAAAAAACGGACAGTAGACAACGTAAATGTCACTCCTCGCAAGCCTTTTTGAACAAAGGGCCGCACCTGTCTCATATATGTAGTACGTGAATGACCACTGTCCTGGTTCTTCTTATCCGTTGTTCGTAATAAGATCGCTGTGGGTCATACACGTGTGCACGCACGATGGGCGCCTCTAATATGGCGCCCGTCATTGTTTTAGTTATAATGAGACTCGCTGAATTAATTCAACTCTTTCTATCACTAACACAAGAAAAAAGGACAGACGCAACTGTAATTTGTGATAGTATAATTGGTGCTCACGTATTGCCAAATATCACATTTCGCAATTAAATTGCCAACGAAGACCTTAAGGACATGCACACACACACACGCGTAACACTTTTTCTGCGCGCGCTTGATCATTAACCCGCGATGGCGAGAGCACGCGTGCACAAGTGCTTGCTCGTGCATTTAACAGCATTAATTACTATTATAAAAATTGGCGTTAACTGAATACGGAACAATTAAGTACTTGCGGGTTTAAGTAATTACTTATATGCTTCGATGCCATGTTCATATATATGTATATAGAGTATGCACATATGTTTATGTTATGCGGAGTGTGGCTCTCGACGCGCCAGGCGCACGCGGTGGTCATTAGCGAGCCCGTTTGTATGGTTATTGTTATTATTATTAACTTTTAATTGATTTATGATTTTGTTGTGTAGTTTTTGCGAGTATTCGTTGGTTGTCAGTGTTTGAATTTCTTCGCAGGTGATTTTGCATTGGTGTCGACGTGCTTAAAGTCGCTGTCACCAATTGTGGGTAAATAAATAAAAACCAAAACACATGTTTCTATTAAAAAACATAAATTAAAAAAAACATTATGCTTCAAAGGGTAAATTTAATCGCTTACATATTATTAAACAAATATTATGAAAAACTAGTAATTTGGTTCATTTTGAATGCATTTTTTGGCCGAAAGTCTTGCTTTAAAACAACTTTCTTTGACTACAAAACACAACTAATGTGTGCGCGATTTTCCCCAATTTAATCGTACACTATTTACATTGAACGCAAACGCGTCCCCGCCGGCCATTTCTGGGCACGGCGTTTTTGTATGATAAATATGCATGAACCTTCGGACGATATGCCCATGTTCAGGGGACGCCGAGCCTTGCCGCCGCCGTCGCCTCACCGCTTCGCATCGCTCACGCGAAAACACAGGCAGCACAAATGCGTGGCGCAGCGATCTTGACACACACTCGCGCACACATGTATTTAAAAATTACTAAATTGCGCCCGAGGGCCGAAAGGGTTGGATCGCGCACACACACGCATACATTCAAATATTCACACACACACACACTCTTGATATTTAAAAGAATTAATGTTGGCCGTTTTACACTGTATTGTAAATATATAGTATATATTCATAAAAAGGTAAAAAAAAAACATCGCGGAGAGTTGAAGACACACCGAACGGCAACAACAAAACAACTTTAAATAAAGGCGTATTATGGGCATATGCGAGTTTTGTATGTACAAATGTTTCGCTCGGGCTTGTCGGTTTTATCTTTGGGAGCGTATGTTCAAGCTAACATACACAACTACATACATATGTATATACACACAGCATTAATTTATGTTAAAGATTGCTGTAGACATGCGAGTCGCGCGAACTTCGAGTTCCTCTATATTTTCGAAGGTGAATCTCGTGTGTTGGTATTTTTTTTATTTCGTTCTTTAGAACAAGACCAGCTCAACAGAAAAAAGACTGGCTTGCGCAGGTGATGATTTATTATCAATCATCGGCTGGTTCAAGTGTCTAGAAGTGCAAGGTATAGGTGAGTGAGTATATCTGAGTGTTGAATGTTTATCCATATGAAATTGATAAAAAATTTGCTTAAGCGCCTCGCATTTCACATATAGAAAATCTACCTAGATAAAATAACGTCTCAATGAATCGTGTATCGTCATCATTTCGCAGACATATCTCTATTCTCTATTGTGGCATCATCAAAGTAATAGCACCAATGCTGACATGACGTGAAGCTCACCACAACAAGTACCAGCTCGAAACTCTATAGAGACTCGTCTGTCGCCGCGCTGGATGTAGCCACACTGCTTCTTTTGTTCTTTACAAGCGCGAACGTCATTTTTTGTAGTGTTTAACTCTTTAGCTCAATTCATAATTCATGTTCTACAAGAAATGTATTGTGTTTTCTCAATATTAATTCACATTGAATGCCATGAAGGCTTTAATATGTATGTGTTTGCATGTGCTTACACAGAGATAAAACATGGTGATCACATAATTATATATACGTACGCAATTTATTATGTATTATGTATTGTGTAGATATAATTCTATATACATATATTATGTACAGAAGCCGTGCGGCAGCACTCATTTGTCATGGTCATTAGTGCTTTGTACTATGGAATTATCTATGCTAAAGGCTTGTGTGCGTGTTTGCCTGTCTACATATATATATATATATTTTACAATATACCATATATATACATTGTACATTGTGTCTGATTCAGTCCACAAAAATACAAGCAGCCTCACAATGGCCGGTTCACGTGCAATTTAAATACGATTCAAAGGAGCAAAAAAAAACAACATCACAACCTAACAACAAAAAAATTCATTCATAACTCGCAATGGATCTAACAATAAAAGCGCACACTAATATAATAAATTAATAGTTTAGGTGAGTCTCACAGCGTGAGTTTGCGAGCGTACACCGCAAGCTTAAAGCACGACTTGCCGACGAGCTCACGCTGTGCGCACGCCAAACGCTCGCAGAAATCAAATCAATTCGAAATAAAACACCTTCGTCGCAGGATTTCGATGTGATTTAACGTCGGTCGGATCGGATGGACCCATACAGACCACCATATCCATGAATGGGATGTGTGCTTTTTTTTGAGAGTGTATGACCGCACACATAAATTCTTAACGGTTCCGGTGGTTTTTTAGAATGTGCGTGGATTGGAAAGATCAAATAGTTGCGAACGATGAATGGAAGTTTGTGAATATTTATAAAAAGTTGATTTGATGAAATTGTTTTAATTATATATTAAAAAACATGTTTCAATTAATCAACAATTCGTGGAAAATGATAATTCTTCATAATTTGAGATAAGCGTCAAGGTTTTTCAATTTAATAAGTATTTTTTTATGATTAATAAAAAACAGCTTTGTTTATTTTTTTTTATTCTTTATTATCGATTTTTAGGTATAATTCTACATAATTTATTTATTTATTTTTAATTTAAAAAAACAGATGTTTTAACCATCCAGAGTTTTTCAATGATTATGTTATAATTTTATATAATTATTAACATCGATTTAAAACTTTAGAGTTTGCATTCAATTCGAGTTTTTTCTATTTTTTATTTCGATTATTAAGTAATAATTTAAAATAATTATTTATCAAAAATTTTATAATTTCGACGACTTTTGATAATAACTTATTATGAATATTCTGTTTACTTTTAGTACTTTTAATTATAATATTACGAATATATCTGTGTATTTTTCTATATAATATGAGAATATTCAACCTCTTAATATTCTGTTTATTACTTTTTATAATTATATGAATATATTTGAAAATAATATTCTACGTATTTTCCATATTCGCAATATTTTTTTAAATAATATTTGATTTGCGACTATATATTAATAATAAATTCGCGATTTTTATTTATATTCTCGATATTCTCAAGCTGGTTTACCGATGTTATAGAAACACTTACCGATGTTTAAGTTTGGATGTTTCTTTTTTTTAAATAAATTCAAAACCTAAGTATTATTTTATATAATTAATTTAAAAAAATTTGTTTATCGATTTTTATATTCATTAAACTCGATTTTTATTTTTAAATTTATATTATTTATTAAAAAACACCGATAACTTTTGATTTTATCATATTTTTCTTTAAATTTGATTTTAATTTATTAAATAAAAATTGATTCTTTATCAAATAAATCGAAAATGTCTTTAAATAAAATATAATCTAAAAATCGAATACAAAAGCGAAAGATAGAGTTTTCATATTAATTTAAATAAAATGACTAAGGTCAAATGTAAAAAATGAAAAATTCAAAAGTGTGGCAAGTTTGTGCAATCTGTAAGTTTGTTTAATTTAAACAAAAATCAAAAATAAAAATGTATTAAAGAATTATTAAATAATCGTTCAGCCATAATGTCAACTCGATCTGATATGAAGTAGGTTCAAAAACTTAAGATATATCAATCGTCCGGAATCATATACTATGTTATATTATATATAAAATGATGTCATATTAAAATGGTGCAAATATATTTTTTCAAATTCAGATAAGTACATGTTGGTAACATTTCAGTTCGTTTTGTTATTTGTAATTAAAGGTTTAACAACAAGAATGATAATGGACAACAAATTTAACAATAAACATACGAACACTATCATCTTAACAAGATAAAAAAACACATTATTTAGCATTCCTACAATCCAAATATTACATTAACATATGCTATTCAAACTTAAAGGTTCCCATACCAAAGAACATATTTAAAGGAGATATCCTTTTGAGCATACACGTTTTAAATATAAATATGTACATAATAATTCATTCAGTACCGCATTATGCGAACTGAAAAACCGGCTCCAATATGAAACCATATGGATCCACGAAAACACTCCAAAAGTTTTGTCTGGTTGCACTTTCTTCGCAAGAATCC
Organism: Bolitophila hybrida; assembly: GCA_027564075.1. Classification (NCBI taxonomy): domain Eukaryota; kingdom Metazoa; phylum Arthropoda; class Insecta; order Diptera; family Mycetophilidae; genus Bolitophila; species Bolitophila hybrida. Next base: position 10,587 of record JANSTU010052472.1, read on the forward strand.
ATCAAGAATTCCGAGCATTCTTTACAGTGTATATTCTGCAACGGCATTGCAACTCATCGCGCGCTGGCGCATGATACCAAAAACAATCGCACGAATAATAAAAATAAAACTAAAAATACATAACATATTTATGTATCTATATTATATATATATTATATATTATATATAACATATAATAATATAAAACATATTTATTCTCCAGAGCGAGTATTTTATTATATTGAACATGATAAGGCACTGTACGCACACTCGTTTTGTTATATTATGTTGTATTAATTGTAAGTGTGTGTGTGTTGTATCGGCTTGTTCCTTCGGCGAAATGGTTTTTGTGTGCGTTTTCATTATATTCTTATATACTATATATTTTGTTATATTATATAGATAATATTTTTATAAACGTGTTCGTTTTAGTATGAGTCAAAAATCTTAGAATTTCGGCTAGGTACCAAACCCCTTTTTCGATGAGGAGTCGCGCTTGTTTGGCTGGCCTCGGCAAATGCTCGTGCTGCTGCTTTGTTTCCAAAATATTTTATATAATATGTATAAAAGATTGAATCTTAATATAAATGTAGATTCAGCCGCTCGTATTGAACACACAGCCACAATAGGCGATAACTATAGCGCACGTGCGCGAACCTATGCAAATTTTATAATTGTAAATATTATGCAAATATAAACTGCGGTGTTTTATTGTTTAGATTAAATTTTTAGTTTTGTATTAATACTGAATTTGAAGACAAAGACAATGCAGGCCTAGATTTAAAATGACCTTGTTGCATTTGTATATATTTTGATGTGTGTTATAATTGCAGCAGTTTTTAGCTATATTTTTATAAAAAATGATTATTTAAAAATAAATGGATGTTGTTATTGCTTTTTTATTATTTAAATTTGGCTGGGCTAGGTTTATTTGGGTAATAACAAAATATCTTTCAAATTGAAATACATGCAAATGGATGCAATAGAAACTAATTAGTTTTAAATTGTCATATTATTTTAGTTTAAGTTTTTGTATACTTATAATACTGTACAAAGTATATTGCATTTGTTCAATTATAATCAATATTTTTTTTAATATACACATTTATATATTAGGCTAATACAATCAATAGACTGCATTCAACCCATTGCGATCACTGCATTTATATGAACCGTGAGAAAATCTGCATCCCCCGCACGCGGAACGTTCTCGCGTGGGCGTATGCATTAAAAATGCATACCGCGCACGCTCGTATCCGTATATATATATGTATGCATGCGTGTGTATCGTATCGTGTTTTATGTAGACATATGTATGTACACTTACATACATACAACTAAATGAGGGTAAACATGAGCCGTATATGTATTAGATAAATACTACATATAGTACATAGTACAATTATACATCTATATTCGATTATATTTTTTCCATAAGAAAAACATTCACGATTAAGCAGGAGGAAAGCTCTCTCAGAAAAACGCTATATTTTTAAATATTGGTTGACCGCATTACAACCCGTTACCTTTTAGTTTATTATATATCAACGTAAAATTGTAAACATATTATATAAATACATTTGAGTGTGGTGTGGGAGCTGGGAACATAGAGAAACCCAGAAATAAATTATCTATGAGTAACCAATAAAACGTAAAAAGTGTATTGGTCAATTCAAAAGAAAACATGTCGGTGTTTCATTCATCGTGAATCGCATATGGATGATTCCCGCGCACACACACGCACAAAAATAAACAAATACACACACGCACAGTCAACCTGACCGCGTGCACACGAATCCATGAATTATGAAACATTCAATGAAATCGTTATGTTCAACGGCTGCCTTTCTGGTACTGTGAGTAGGTTTGTATTTTCCATACATGCGATAAGAAGGTGGATTTTCAATAGATTATAAATAGTTATCACAGATAAAATATTCAACATGAATAAAAAAAACTTGATTTGCAAGAATTTAAACGCTTTCAGCATGTGAACTATAATCCGAATATTAGGAGTATTTTAGTATAATTCATATATATGTATGTATTCAGATATTGTACATCTACCTTTACATTTTACGCTGCTGACTATATTCTCGGCATTTGTTGCTTTAGACTTAAAAACCCAAATCTTCTAATATTGTCTATTAAAAATATCTATTATATGCACAATTAATTTCCACCAGTTGATTTTGTGCACCAAAATCATTCCAAAAATCATCCCTTTCCTACCAAACTCAACTATGCCACCAGTACAATTATTATAAACTAGAAAAGACCACAACAATTGTATTCCACAAACTGTTCGCTAAATAATTCACATATAAACTCGGAAAAGGGTTTAAATATGCTCAGCCGACCGACCGACTCTGACTATTAATATATAAATTTAGTAAACTTTCCTCCGATTGTACAATTTTCAAAAAGACCACATAACAAATCAATTTATCGGAAAACTTTGTGACATATAAACACGCGCTCCATAAAGAAATAATTTAGAAAATGTCTCCAACGTCGCGAACGCACGCAACTAAATTGAAACTTCTGAAAATCAAGTAGAAATATACATATATATGTATACGCATAAACAATGCATTAATAATTAAGTCTAAAAACGCCCCTTCTCCCCCTAACATTTCCCCGATAGACATTTCAATAAAGTGCTCGCGTGGAACTTCAGAATGTTTGATTTTTATATATATATATATATATAGTTGAAATTTTAAATTGCTCTGTTATGTGTCCACTGACGCGCGTACACGGTGGGGCCACACCACCTGCGCTCTCTGGACACCATGTTTTCGATACGTAATTTCATGTAATTTTCGGCAGACCACGTGTGTGCACTGTCCAACGACTGCCTCAAAACATACAATTAAAATCATAGTTACACAGAGAGGCATCAGCAATCAAATCCCACCCGCATAGTAATTAGGAATAATTGTATTTTTGAAAAATAAACATAGGTATATCTATATAAATATAGACGTTCGTGTGACATGTAGTACATATTATACATTGATAGGTAATATATAATAGCATCAGGTGTACGTATACTTTGTATTTTTATTTAAATACATTGTAAACGAGTCGTAATAATTATAATGCTACACACTCAGGAATTAGCTTGGTGTTCAAATAATACTCTTTATGTATATAATGTTCGTAATAATATAGTAAATTTGTTAACAACAAGTAGCGTATTACACCATTTTACACACAGACATTTACACACATACGCTGCTCAAGGTGGTAATACAGCATTTTACACAGTGTGTAAATGGGCCGTTGAATGAGAGCTGCGCGTGCTTTAGTATCTTTAAGATAGAATATACAAAAGTGTGTGTTTATGCGTTTCTTTATGTATAAATATACGCGATAATAATAATAATTATAATTATTATTATTTTATTATAACGTTATGACTATAATCAAAGCGAAACAGTTGCAACAACGCAGCACAATTCGAGCGCACACTGCGCCAGAGGGGGCGTGAAGGTTTCTCTCTCGGTCGAAGGCATTTTAAATAAATAAAATAAATCGAGACTGTTATGTGTGTGTGTACGGTTATTTTTGCAAAAATACTCACACACACAAACACGTGTATTTTACTATATACATGTATATTTTATTTATTGTATCCACATGCCGACAGCGAGCTTTCTCACACATACACAAAAAAAAACATAAATAAAAAATACAAAACCACAATGCATACATATCTCGAAGGTTTTAGGGTTATGCAAGCAAATTTGTATTCATTTATTTCAACTCTTACACTGTCAAATATTTAGTAAAAATCCCACAATTTAAAAAATATTTACAATTATGTAATAAAATATTGTTACAAACAAAAACAAATGTGTGCCTAAAAAATGCAAGAAAATCATTATTAATTATTAAAATCATATTATTGATTTATTCTTTGAGATTTTGACAATATTTTTTAAATGTAACATTTATTTTTAAATTTAAATAAAATTTATAAATTACTAATTGCTGTTACAAACACATAAAATACAATACAATACAAAATAAATACACTATAAAGTTACTAAAAGAATTTAAAAAAAAAAATCCCTAAAACATCTCTTGTGGCAAAAAATAAAAAATAAATAAACAAATACAAAAACAACAATTTTGACTGTAAATAAATAAATAATAATAATTTAATTTAAAAATATATATAAACATTATTATCTGTAAATCAATTCACACAAACACAAACACAAACACACACACAAAACTGTAAACATAATTATTTTTCGAAACGCACATGCGCTGTCACACTGTGATGAATGTCAACGCACGCGCGCATAACAATGAAATTGACGCGCTGTGCTCTGGTGCAATAGCAAACATACAACCGGTACATAAACCTGAACTGTAACAATCGTAATTGTCGCCTCGAAAAATTCCTAGATATCAAAGATAGATAATAATTGTACATACATATATATATCTACCATCTACGCACTATAAATTATAAACTATATACGAGTACGTAAAGGCATTTTTCCGTAAATGTGTAATTTATATAAGTGTTTTTGTAACACTATATATATATGTGTGTGTGTGTGTGTTACAACATAATATGAACGTATGTATGATTACAATTATATATGATGTCTATCTTTCTTCACTTGTCATTGCGCGCATTATGTGGCCAAGTGTCACAGAATCACTCGGTCGGAAAGGTTTTTGTCGCCCTAAATGACATCGGTACGGACATATTTAGAGGAAAAAAGTGTAATTGTTTAAAAAAAAATTAAAAAATAAGGCTAAAAATCTTAAATCATTTACTTGTATGAATATACTTAAAATAATAATAATAGGTCTCTGAAATGCACAAATTCGCAGAATTGATGCAGAACTACACAGAATATAGATTATGTCTGCATTAATAATGCAACCTGCAGTGCACACACACTTGCACAAAAAACTATAACACACGTTCCGCGATCTGCCCTTTTACCTGTGCGACTACACGATAAATCTTTTGCGAATTACCATAAAGACAGAGTGTGTGTGAAATGTATAGATAGAAATATATTGTATATATATATATAATGGTTCGTTGCAGTTTGAATATTTATCCTGTATCAAAAGTGCATTTAGAAATAGTTGTGTCGAGTAATTTTCGTGGTTTTACAGTAACTTTGAATGACTTCAAATATAGAATGTGTTTTTGTATGTAGAAATACGTATATCATTAATATATCACTAAAACTATGTATAACTTAACTATATAAAGTACATCGTCTCAGGAAATTGTTCGAGCATGTCAAGAATGCAGTTGGCAAACGTGTACAATGCTTTTAGTAAAGTTATTTTCAAATACTTGCAAGGGTAATAAATTTACAAATAGTTTTTGTAATATTTAGTATTAATTTATTTATTTGGCTGAAGTTCAGAATCTTCCCATTTATAAGAACTTCCTAAATTGAGGCTTACAAATAAATTAAAAACATAATGTTGCAGGCTTCTCGTTTAATCTTTTAAGAAAAAAACTACATTTATTTTTTTATAGTATTTAATGGGGTTTTTCGTGAACCTATAAATGCCCCTTTTCAATAGCGTGAGTGATTTCTGCCCTCAGAAGCGCCCGAAAGGAAATTAGTCTCAGAAAGAGTATTAGAATGGCTATAGCACTAAAATCTTATCTTAATCAATCTTATTTTAAAACAAAAAATCACAAAAATTCGGACTGCTTTTTTTCTTCATAGCCATACTGCATACTATTGTTGTTAAGAAGAATATATCGCACTCGCCAACTGAAAAATGCAGTTTTTAAAAAAATACTTTAACAAGCTAATTTTCATACAAAAAATTTACTTAACTTTATTTTTTTAAATAATAAGATTTTCCAAAAAATCGATTGTATGAACCCGAGAAACTAGAAACCTAAAAAATATCATTATATATATTTTAATATAAATTAATTAGGACAAAAAATAAAAACTGTAATTTCTATATAAAGTAAACCATTATTAATATATTTATTCAAAAACCTTCACACAGAAACTTTGTCGCATGAAAAACATTAAACATCCGCTTCCACAAAAACATAAAATAATCGTAACGCAACTTGACGCAAATTCCTGTCAAAAATACCCAAAATATGACAGTTCATATTGATCGTGTGCACATTTAGTGACGGTATATGAGGCGCACTCATCTGTGCCCGACAATAAAACGAGCGACCGCGCACAGACTAACGCATTTAAACGTCAATCTATAAAAAAAAACACTATACTACAACAACAATGCACTAAATACAAGAATATACACATGCATACAATAAAACGATTACGTAAATGCATAATAAAATAATGAATATAACCATTTTTATACAATATAGACGTTATACATGAGGAAAAATACATAAATAAAAAATACGCGATCGCGCGTTTAATAATTTGTCTATTGTTTAACCGGTTACATGTCATTTTACATCCTACCGGGTTTACTACTGCTGCTGATGTTGACGTGTGCTGCGATGCTATGCCTCTGTGCCATTGCCATTGTTATATTCGTATGTGTGTGTGTGTCTGTTTACTCAGAGTAAGCACGCTTTTTTCGCTGCGCTTGAATTGTGATGTCCCCGTGAACATCCTGCGCGGCGGCGGGTGTATATAAATTGTGTGTTTCCAAATGACTTTCGATGAGAACATAATAAAAAAAAACACACACACATGCATACAATAAAGAAACAAGAAATAATACGTCGAAACTCAGTCATCGCAAAATAATCTCGAGAGCCGAATTTTATGTATGTGTTTTATTTTATTGTTTCGGTTTTTTGTAATTTTTTTTGCGTCTTCTGAGGTGCGTGCGCGTCCACGTCTTGCAACGGGCCGTACATAATGTGTGTGCGTGCGTCTTTTCTACGTCTTATACAGTATATTTCTGCAGCATGTATTTACAATATGTTACGCAAGAGTTATCATGCGAGAAATGTGTTTTTGCTGTCCGTTTTTTTTTCTCTGAATACCTGCGCGTTTCCAGAGATCAAGCGCGAAAGGTTTTTCATGGAAATTAATACATATAAATAAATGAAATCGCATATTGTTTAAGTGTGTTTCTGTGAGTTATCTCTTTTTTGCCTGTTTTGTGTTTTATGTACTGCCTTCGCTCAGATTTAAATGTCAAAAGGTGACAGACAATGTAGTGTTTTTATGTGTATATAGGTTTTTTGTAATATCCAATGCAAAACGTGCAATTCAATAAAAGACCTACATTCACTTTACAGTGTATATGGATATTTGAATTAATTTGCGGACGCATTGTTGATCTACTCTATATATTTTGTAAACGTATAATACGCATATTCACTAAAATCGTTCTGCTCTATTGACGGAAACCTTGACAATAAAATATACGCACACACTGGCACATTTATGTGAACTGTATTTTGTCTGTTTACATTTTACAATGCATTCAAATGCTATATATGTAATCAATTATCTGGGATGAAACATGTGTTCTGCGCACATTTAAGGTGCAGTTCGTCGCGGTGTATGCACGCGTATGTCTGCTCGCCTCGCATAGGGTGCAACGGCCAAGTGCAATGCGGAAGTGTATAAAACGTCGTATTCGGTTGTCTTTGGAAAATCTAACTGTCTTTTTTATTGCTATGTTACTAATAAAAATATGGACATTTTATTCATTTGTGTTAATATCTTTTTAATAGTCTGTATGCTTCTTTTTATATATATATTTATTTTTACTACTTTTTAATGAATTCCGTCTCCAGTCGCGACGTTCACCTACATTTCGTGATGTTCGTTTGTGTTTCTTTGAAGTGTGGATAACTAGTTATGTGCATTTCTTGAAGATTGATAACGCACATCAGAACTCTACGTGAGTTTTTATTGCCTGAGATGAAGCATCGCGGCGCATCTGAAGTGCGCTTCGTCACACGTCAATTGTTCACGCGAACACATATACACATAATTATGCGCGCTATATAGAAATATACCCGCACAAAATACGCACAAATTATCGATGTGCTGCATGCATAATACGAAGTTTATATACGTAAGCCGCTCGCGCATTTTCCGCATGAGTTACGCACTGCTAAGACAAAACTAACAAAAAAATCGCGCAATGTGTATAAATATGTATACGCTTGTTTTTGTTGCATTTTATTATATCATCGATTTTTAAATTTCATATGGTCGCGAGTCGTGAGAAGAATGTATATTTGAGCCAGGTATTGACAAAATGTATTGCGCAGGACGTAATATATTTTCTTATGTTTATATATAATAAGAAAAACTTATACATTGTATATAATATAGAATAAAAACACACATTTGGGTGGTTTTAGTAAAGATAATGTTATTTGTATGTGCATTTCTAAGAGAAGTGTGATAGAAGTGTTATTTTTTATTATGGTTCGTCGCGTTCATGTCTTTCGTTTGAGTTTAATTGTATCAATGTTATACTTATAAAATCCAATGTAAAACAATGCAATTTATGTTTGTTTCATACTTTTAGGATCTTACGAAATAAAAAATAATTATTTTTATTCAAATAAATATTTTTTAATTATATATTTAATAATATTGATTCAGCACTACAAGTACTTAATTAATTTCTATATTTATTTCACGTCTTATTTTAAACAAGACATTCAATTGTACGTGCACATCATACTGTGTGTATTCCCATCGGAGTTTAACTCCCTAAGCTCCTCGCACCTTCCAGGCACGTATTGTGCTCCAAATAAGCGCCCATATCTCGTGCATAGCAATGCCCAAACTAAGCACACACACATAAATAAACAATCACAACCCGTATGTGCATTTTCCGCAAACCAAAGCTCTGGCAAAAACCCAACACGTCAAATAACTTTTTGACTGTGTGTTCTGCGCGGTAAACACACACAATCTCAATATAGAGTATTTGGAAATGATCGCGTTTGCGCGCATCGCATTGAGCTTGAAACGTATCGTATATATAAATAAAAAAAAAACGCTCAAACGGTAAGGAATCGCGAAATTCCAGTAGGACATAGTTCGGTCGAGATAAAACAAATACAACAATTGAACACAGAGAGACGACGCATGCGCGCTCGCGCGCAAAAACAATGTCGTGCGGCGCACATCAAACAAACTACCAGGCTTTCATTGCGATTTTCACGCTGCACACGCTGCGGCAAGACGATCGCGAGCATAGTCCGAATGCACTCGCGTTGCGTGCGCGTTTTTTGCGTGTGTATGTGTATGCACACAGGCACACGCATACATGTATAATATATCGCATATATTTATTGAAAAGTAAAGCCAACGCGGTATGTGTGTGTGTGTGTATGTGCAACTGCATATGAGACATTTTTTCGCGATTTACCACAAAAAAATAAAATTGTGCAATTGTGCGTACGAGCGCCGAGCACGCGTGCGCATTGAGTAGTTTTTCCCAAGCTTATTTGCTATATAAACATAAATGTGTGTATATAAATAAATTTGCGAATATTTTCATTTATATATTATATATCGGATTGCTTGTGTAAAATGTATACAAGTATACATGTATTCGTATGGAAAAATGTGTTTTTCGTTTTTGCGATCGCGCGTATGCGTTTCTTCACATGCAATGAATGCATATAAATATATATAT
>JANSTU010052483.1:0-20188 GCA_027564075.1 Bolitophila hybrida
CATGAAATTTTGACAGATATCTTTTTAAGGTTGGTACTTCCTACAAATCATATGGATTATTACATAGCAACGCCATCAATGTGTCATCCTACGGACTTATTGAGTGATGTGTGAGACAACACAATGATTTTTCTAGATGTCAATGCACAATTACACCGATCATTGCAGGCTCGGGAAGTGGTTGCATCGTATAATTTGGAACCGCTTGCGCTTGCGGCTTACTCAAAAGACTTGGCTCCGAGCAGAGCTTCGATTCTTCGAAAAATTCGAAAATGGCTTTTTTGGCAAGGAATCTATAATTTGCTTTATAAATGGTTAAAATGTATAGCTAGCAAGGGCACACACTTTAAATAATAAATCGACTACCATTTTTTCAAAATAAAAGTGATTTTTTTTATTAAAAATCAATATAACAAACTCAACGTTGTTACCTGCAGAAAGTTATCAACTAATACATTTTTTATTTTATCATTAATATTTAATATAAATATTATTCTAACTGCCCGAGCAAGACACAAACCAAATTCTTTTTAAAATATTCCCATTCCCACTGTGCTTTCATCGTAGTCATTTTGGCAAACAATTCCCTATCATCCAAATCCCTTTTTCATGTACACCCTGTCGACTCACTTAATTCTACAAAATGACCCATCAAAAAAAAAAAAAAAAAAATCGGCTCCATAAACAATATATATCCACTGCACCGAACAGGCATTTAATGACACATCGTGTTTGTGGGATAAACATCAAACGCGCGCAGATCAAACGAACTGTGTGCGTGCGCGAGCATCAGGTATACATAAAACATATATACATATACAACATAATCAATCTGCGTCTACACGCGCGCGCTCACTGACCGCATATTCAAAAAGAAAAAGAAAAGACGCTCGGACGAGCGCGCGTCCAACTCAATTACCCGAGAAGCGTTGTTTCTGGTTTTATTGATTTCCTTAAGCATCTTAACATGTATATTAGTTTTTGAGGTACCTATATGTACGTTATATATTTTAAATATAGGTAGACGATATATTTATATATATAAATACATATATATATATAAAAATATATAAGCAGATGTGTTTCTTATTGTATTGTGTATGGGCACGGACAGACAGCGCAAACAAAACACATTTTTAATTAATGACTCGAAGGTGAGAAGTAGAAATTGAGCAATTTATTATGATTATTATATATATTTGGGTAGATGTTTTGAGAACACCGATTTTGTATGTTTGTTTGTGTCTGTTCGTATTGCATACGAGTTTCTGAGGGTTTTAGACATAAACATATATATATATGTATACAGTAGTTTTTTTTATAAATTGAATATACATAATATCTATAAGAGATTGTATATAAAAAAATGTGGGTGGCATATAGTTAGATCAAAACCGAATGACTGATTATTATTTTCAAAACTAATAGTGTTTATTATATATATATATATATATATATACAAGATCATTAAACTGTGTGTTTAGTTAAATCATGCTAACAAGGCATACCTACAAATGCATATTTCCATAGAAAGCTCAAATACCCGCAGTGATAAGAACCACAACTGTGCATTCACCACACAGCCTAATGCTGACATTGTTCATGTCAAAATGCAAGCATCTGTTTGCACATAAACACTATAACTAATTGATAAATACTTTCAATTTACATATAGATAAAATATGTATTTTATGCTGCGGCCGGTGCACTGTGGGAGAACTGTTGGGCTTTTGTGCTTCCCGGTAAAGTGTTATTAAATCAAAACCTCAAGATGCAAAAACATATAATATAAATCACGTTCTATATATGTTAACACAGCGCTGTGCCGCGTCGATTTAACGCATAGCAAATCCGTACAGTACAACAGTAGCAAACTGTCATTTAGCGTTAAATCCTGGCAATTACGGACTTTCCTCCAGGGACCAATATCTCGAACATATATATATATATATATACAGTTCGCTACTATACAAGCAAATACAAGCCTCTGTAAAATTAAAGGATTATAAGGGCCCGTGCGGAACGCCCACCCTGAAAAAAGGGTTATTAGACATTATTTGCCATACCAAATATTGTACATGCATTTTATGGCGGATTTACAAGAACGCTCGCGTGTGAGCATGCGTATTCATATTATTATTGCGCCCTGCAGTTGCATACACGATATATACATGTATATTGTATATAGCATATACGCAAATGAGAGACTTGCTGCGCGGGCTTGGGCTATTATTGAAATTAGTCGGCAGTTTAAGGACAACATATATTCTGTATAAGACAACCTGATCGATTTGTGCTTCTGTGCGCGCTTATGTATTTTGTATAATGTATACTCCTGGCGTGCACGATTAACATAAAATGCATTTTTACCGCAGGATTATGACAGTAATTTAACCTCTTTAACTGCATTATATGGCTTGGTTTAGGTATTTTATGTATATTTGTACCATAGTAAATTGGCGTACGCATACGTTACAACTTGTAGTAATTCCTATTGGTCGGTTGGGATTCCTATGAATCAATTATGTATATATATATATGTATGTATATATATGTATATATATAAGGGTATAAAACGATAGACAGGTGAATGATCATGAATTGCATTTGAACATATGGAAAATATTAATGGATTAATGTATAATTATAACATATTTTTGGTATTTTATAAAACCTTCATGATTATAACACTCAGTGTGCAGAAATGTAATAGGTTCTCTAAAAGCATAAAAAATGCAAATGCTGGAAGTTATGAAAGATATCGGAGTATTTTACTTTTTGTGTTATTTTATAAGAATAGTAATATTGCATATTTTCTTAGAAATTACATAATAAAATTTGAAAAACAATATTTTTATTAATACATTTTTTTTAGCATGCCCGTAAATATTGAAACTAGTAAAATATAAAAACTCGAATAATAGTTTTACATTTTACTAGTTTCCACATTTACGAGAATATCTGATATGATTTTTTTATTATTGATCTGTATAAAAAATCTAATATTTTATAAAAACGATTGTTTTATAAATTTCATTATATCATTTTTAAGAAAAAATAAACTATATGGTTTAAATTATGGCAAAATGTTCTCGATTAATAAGATATTTTTTATATTATGACATTTTTTGTACAGATAACATTTCTGGGATAACTATTATTTTTCAAAAAGATAAAAAACCACATGTTTTGTATGTATTATTGGCATTGGATGACCGAACGTTCAAATACTTGATGATTAATGTACGGTCCCTGCGTTTTATTTATTAAAAAACTCTTTATTAAAAAAAAAATGATTTTTGATATTTTTACCTAATTTTTCTAATAAAACTCTAAAACTGTTTCTATTATCAGAAAGAACAAATATTTCACTGTATTGATGTAGATTGGCAAAATAAAATGATTTCTTTAGCATTTTTTGTATTTTTCTTATTTGTCACCGGAAACAAGTCAATGTTTTAAATTTCATATCGATTGGGAAGTGAGTTAATTCGCAGTGTTTTGTATACAAACCAAATGCATGTTAAAATATTGCATTCATAAATATATTTCAATATTTCGATCTGATAACACAATTATAAAAAAAGAAGAAGCAAAGGAAAAAAAGAGGAAATTGTTTATGGAAATTGATGTTAGATTAAATTTGTGTGTAATAGTGTCTACAGTAACGTTATAAGTAAGAACGAACGCACGCAGGTCACAGATCGGTCGCATTGTGCTCAAAATATGATATTCAAATTGTTCAGTATAATCGGAAAAATCGGAAAAATCAGTATGTATCCAAAAACGTATAAGTTTGCCCCTATTTACCTCAAAGGGGGTGCTCCCCGACTCCAAAACAGCAATAAAAATGTGTCGGTCGCACCTTCCCTTTAAGGAGGTCTAAGTCTAAGTTAGACCCAACTTAGGAGCGGTTAATTGGGTAATATGGGAGTTTTATGATATCAATCGATAGGTAACATATACAAAGTATATAATAAATCGGACTACCCTTAAAGGATATAGGGGTAAAAAGGTCAGACTGTATTAAAGGAGGGTAAGACAGATAAACAAACAAATGATTGCCAATAATTAAATGTAAAGAGTTGGCGCAAACGTTTTCAATCTGTAAAAATTATAATTTAGGCGTTATTTACTCGTATATTAAAAAAAACAACATACATTTTTGTTGACCTACAAAATTGCTGCTTTGAGTTTGTGGCACTATAATACAATTTAGTATTACCAAAGCATGTTAAAATAACATGTACTTTGATCCACATGGCTATGACTCCAGATTCTTGAATAGAATCAGAACAATGCTCTATACTAAGAAGATACCTAACTAACATTATTTACATTTATTATTATTATTTTTTTCAATTTTGGAGTTAAATATCAAGATTATTTAAAAAAAAATTAATAATAGACTTGTTTATTTGTTTAATTCGAAGCCGCACAACGGAATCAAAATCGCACCTTAATTTACTGATTTTTAGTAAATGTAGGTGGGCCAATCTACAGGAGAGCGAAAACGCTATTTTGAAAAAAAAATTTAAACCCTCTCCTTTTTGGGGTCATTTTTAGACCACAAAACCATAAAAACTATTCGGCGCTATTGAAACCCTTAGGGGTGAGAGGGCGTCAAAGTTTTAAAAAAACAGTAAAAGTCATTTTTATAGAAGGGGGGAGAGATACCGCGGAGTGTGGGGTATCAACTGAAAGGTATTTAAAATACCTATGTTTAAAAAAAAAATAAAGAAAATCGGACAACCCTTAGGGAGATAGGGGCAAAAGGAAATTTTTTGTATTTATTGTAAGGGTTAAGGGTGTAAGGATTAAACAAAATTGGAGGCTTAATGATTAAAGATTAGGAGTTTATGCACAAATCTCAAAAAATGACTTTTATTGTTTTTTTTTTAAAACTTTGACGCCCTCTTACCCTTAAGGGTTTTGATAGCGCCGAATAATTTTTGTAGTTTTGGGGTCTACAAATGAAGGGGCTGAAGTACAGGAGAGCGAAAATGCCTACTTCATATTGCCGTACTGCAGCCAATATTACTTCTTCTGATTTTAAGAAAACGAATTACTGCTATTTAGTAAATTAATTCTTTCCGTGTAATCAGGTGATGATAATGTCCGTTATTTATTTAATAAGCTAAGAACAAAAGGAAACTACCAATTGAAAGTGGAACATTCCAAATACACTTTGGTCTTTCGGTAATCAACCAGTGACCTTTCATACGATTGCCGCATGTTGTAGCACTCGCCTATGATTTAATAAGTTATTTAAAATAGGTTAAAAAGTTGTAATATTGATTTATTAACGACAAAAATTAAATCAAATATAATTTTATTTTTTTTTATTGCATCAATATCTGAATCATTTATTTAAGTTTTTTCATATAACGATAAAAGATATATAAATAAATAAGAAAAAATAATAAAATAAATTATAAATAAAATATAATAATATAATAGAAATATGTGTTTTTGATAATTATTCTTTTTAGTTTTCGCTTATAGAAAGAAATGGTAAAAAGTGAAGTACGTATTTTATTTAATTTCGTTGCAAAAAAAAAATATGAAATACTCAATACTTATACTGTATTTCAACATATTTCATTCTTTTATTAAAGCAACCCGTTTAAATATCAACATAGAAATATTCTTATTTTTTGGTCTAGATTAACTTAAAAACGAAAAAATGGCAAATTTTGGAAACCTTTGTGTTTATTGAACGAATTAATAAAATAGAATAGAATAGAATACAATACTAATAATTATAATTATGCATGTTCAATACGGAACACTTTGATTTCGCGATCGGCGAGCTGTAGTTGATAGTTAACGATGGAAAAGATTTTTTTAAAATTAAATATTCAAGTCGATTTTAGCGAATTTTGTTATCTGAGTCTCAACATTCAGCGAAAAAATATTCAAAATTATGATCCCCTATCTTCGCCATTTTGTGAAAACTTGTCAATAATTAAAAAAATCTTACTCCTGAAGTGTTCCCTAATCGAATAAAAATGTACTCTAACAGAAAAAAACCCTTTTGGGCTAAAAACAGATGTAACTCTTTAAGGAGACGCAGCAAACTTCTACATTCTGTGGTAAGTCTTGAGTGTTGATTTATAGTCTATACAAACACTCAAGACTTTCTGCATTTTGCACACAAAAGTAGTTCAACTTTATTAAGTACAATTCACAAAGAGGTAAAATTCACAAAGGTAACAATTTAAGCTAGGCCATGAACCATATGATACACTTTAAGTCTATCTCTCTTTCACAAAACATTTATGTTTATTGTATAGGTATATACTATATATATATGTGCATAACTTTAAGTACATTCAATAAATGAAACCAAATAATGTCTAATTCGCAAAACCGGATTATAATTTCGTTTAAATTGTAAACCTCACACAATCTGTATACTTAGGTCGTTGAGTGTATATACAATATACACATATACAAACGTATACACCAAGAATAAGGGCTGATCTTATTACAAACAAGTAAACCGTATATTTGGCTAAAGGAATTTCTGTAATTCCTTATTCGGTTTGACATTTTGGTCAAATAATCGTGTTAAATCGGAGTAGATGGGTGCGTGCGAGTGACGGATATATATATATATATATATATAGAATGTGATTTTGTAGAGTGCGTAATTTTAGAAATGCCTCCTCCAAATAAATGTTCATCCAAGAAATAAAAAAAAAACGAACATAAAGAATTACGGAGGCAACCCTTGCGTGTTGCTCTGGGCCGCAGCTCCCGTATATATATTCGAAAAATACATACTGCGAAATCGATTCATCGCAAACCTCACAATTGTATATATATGCGTAATGCAATTCTCCTCACAACAGTGTGAAATCATAATTACTACCCTTATCATTGAAATTATTGGCTTCATTGTAGCAGCCATTACTGTGCTAACGCTAGCGCTGTCATTGTCTTCGGCACATATACATTATCTGTACTCTCAACGATTCTACGAAATCCCATTCAATTGCATCAGCATAGTACAGACCTCAATGCACCAGAAAAACAGCAAAAACTGAAATAATGCATAGAAAACAAAAAAAATATTTAGTTTCGCTGTTGGCATACATTAGCTCCAATCATTGCACATTACTACCATTGAGTGTAGAAAATGCTCGTCCAGCTTCTAGATAGGTTGCGAAAAGGCGACACAAATCGCTGGGACCCTTTATGCTTACGCACACAAATGCAAGCTAGTGCGAACATAATGCACACCAACGATATTCTTCTACTTTTGTGCAGCCAGAGCAAAGAATTTGTGACGTTTTCATCATGCACATTCGACACACTTTGCCGCCGATCCGTATACAACAGGCGCATCCTTTTTCATTGCAACCTAGCCTATATATATATATGCATATTACATATGTATACAACGTGGGTTTTTTCATATGTTTGATTTTCGGGCGCACAGTGCACCCAAATTATCGGTGTGACGAAACGATTTTGATTTTTTTTTGTAATCATTACCACATTAGAACGCTTGTGCATATATATGTATATCTGCGTCTTGGAGGTCTGCATGCGAAAGTTTGTGCTAGAGGTCTCAGACGCGCGTTAAATGGAGATGTCTAGTTTTTTGTATGGTCGATTATTGCGATTGTAGTTTTTTGGGTAATCGATTATAGTTAGCTGATATATATATATATAGATGTAAGAACGCCCGCACCGACCAACGGGCAGAATTATTGTGAGCGGACAGATTTATTTTACAAGACATCTTTTACCTTATAATAAAAATATTGTTACATATAAGGACATAATTTTTAATGTATAATGAAATTTGTAAAACTTTACTATTTTTATTGTTTTAAAATATAATCATTTTATCATGTAAATATGGTCGCTTGTCCGGTGTGCGAACAATGTTGCTCATGTCCCACGACGGATGGATTTGGAAAAATAATGTGCAAGTGCATGCTGTAATATTTTGTAGTTTTGAAGCAACAACAATGAACAAATATTGGAGAGATTTTATCTAATTTAAATGTAAAAAACATAATTTTATTACACGTTGCAATTGCAACAACAACAAAAACACGTAAATGTTCTTTTTTTATTCGAAATAAAATACAATTTTCGTCAATCAAACCAAGATTTACTTAAAATATGAATTAAATGAATTTGAAAGTGTATATAAAAACTATTTTATTTAATACGTCATGAGTGATTTAAAAAGATTGTATATTACGCTATAAAGTTTAACAATATACGACTGGATCTATCGAAAAAAACACCTTGATCGCTCAATTTCCCATTTTATTATTATTTTTTTATTATTTTTTGATATATGTATTTAAACAGGTAATGTGACTTTCGCCCCGCGAACACTTATCCAGCAGTGATTTTGTCGAATTAATTAATTTGTAATTTTTCCAACATTGGACTGTCATCCCGCAATCGGCAATCGTGCAAATTTTTAGTTCTTGACCCCGCGGACTTTCGTATATTATTTAGAACTTTCATCCCGCGGACTTAAATTAAGCGAAAAATCAAATTTTTTTTGTGTAAAAAAACACGAAAATCCCGCGGACTTTTGTATAAAATTTGAGTACTTTTGTATCAAATTCAATGGGGTTTATTGCATGCCGCCACTAATCTTGCTTGAAACAAATAGTAGTAGCCTATAAAGCAGCTTTTATAATCTGTTTTGAATTCGTAAATTTATCAGGATATAATAAGTTTCGCTATGGAATTGACTACAAAAATATTTTATTCGTTATTTCGAATGCTAATTTATTAATATTATTGAAATAAAAAATAAGAAATCCCATTTCTAAAAATTTTTTTTTATATAATAAAAACAGATAAATATAAAATACATAAATATAAAATACAAATACAAAGCACTATATCGAAAATGCATTTGAAAAATGATGATTTGCCTGTGTTGGGGTCAAAAAAAATCGACCATTTATTTGTTTTCATAAATCGTATCTATAACTTATGTATACTATGTGGTTTTTGGATTCCACGTTGATCGGCAAGTTCACCGGAAAAGTGTTGGATACATTGGTGAAAAGTAGTTTTTGTTCATATTGTACTCAAAGGAAAAACAAAAAAGGTAGCGATAATGTGGCTTACGAAACGTGTTTTGAGGATCATGAAGAGAAATGCACCGCTAATCAAAATTGGAAATTGATGCGATCGTAGGAATTTTTCAGCACGATGCAAAATATGTGACATACGTCTGTTACGGCAATTGCAAAACTTTCAAGGGAACTTTTGAATGCTGAGTCTTAAAAAAATCTATTGCTTAAAAAGAGCGGGAAGACGATTCCGGAATGCGACAACAAAGGAATTTGAGGTAAAGGCGTCGGGAAATTGACCGATAAAGAAATCAAGGAGCTAACAATCTATTTCGGACTGGCGATTCGTCAACATCCAGATTCTGTCGAAGATATGAGGCCACTTTCTTTCATAAATCTATGAGCGACGAAAATCCACAGCATCAAAATTGGCCACATTGCGAAGACAGTTGGTGCAAATGGCAGCATCTAAAGGAGAACTGGACAAATTTTGCAACGATAAGCAAAGAATTAACAAAATATAAACTTCTACACCGATGCTTGGGGTACGAATCGCAAAATAACAACGAATCTTTGAATTCGTTGATTTGGACCTTTGCGCCAAAACACCTCCATTCAGGGCCAAAAAACGTGGAGATTGCGGATTCGAAGCAGTAATTAAAATAATGAACGTTGGCCGCGAACTAAAATAATTGAAAAAGGTCACGTCGTTTTTTGTATACACAATAAAATAGAGCGTGTTTTTTTAGAAACAAAAATTAAAATTCGTGTAAAAAGATTAAGATTAAAAAGTTTGTTTGATATCCAGCGGCAAATTTTTATTACATACGGTGCTTCATCACGCTGTAACTTCTGAAGTTTTAATTTTTTTACTTTACAAAAAATTTGTATATGTAGATGAATAGACACTAAATATATCGTTAAACGACCCCCTTAAGAACAAAAACCTGTTTGAATCTGCTGCACATAGGTATTCGGAGCAATTTTCTAACTGACAAACAAAAACAACAATAATTAAAGCAAAATAAACGGAAAATAGAATACGGAGATTTTAAAATAATATTTCATGCGGATTTAAACAGATTTTTCCGTTTCGTTATAAAGTTTTATTAAACCAAAATTTACTTTTTTTTATTTCAATAATATTTCAAACAGTTTGTATTCAAAATAACGAAAAGATTTATGTATGATAATTTTAAAATCGTTGAAGTCAATTCGACAGCGAAACTAATAAAACCGATAAGTTTACGAATTCTAAACAGATTATAATTTCAAGCAAGATTAATAACATATATCGAAAATATAAATAATTTACTAATGAAACTTCGATTTTTGAACGCCATCATTTTCGGGATTTCGAGCGTTTTGGATCACTGTGCGGCCTATCAATACTACCGAAAATGAAGAATGCGTCATAGTATTTATGGGCAAGAAATCTTTTTCTGACATAAAATTTTGTGTTCAGAGGTCGGCTACATGAGTTTGAACATTGAGAATACACTGTCCGATGGATTCTATATGATTCCAAACAAAAACGCTTTAATTTTCTCGGAATCTAACTTCTGGTTGGAAGTTCTTGATTGTGGAACCCGATCAAGACCTAAATAAGTTTTGATATATGCCGTTTGTTGTAGGATTATAACCTTATTAGCGTCAAAATCTCCAGAGGCTTTTAAAATGAAAGATTATTCTCCAAAAAAATAGTAGCGTTGAATAATGCATCGAATTATTGGCTACAGTTCTTTTTTGATTACGTTTTTCTGTGTAATTACAATCAAAAAATTAAAGCAAATCTGAAAAAACTATTTTTATATAATATTTACTAATACAACAACAACAAATAAAACGAATTAAAATATGTAATTTTAAATTATAAAACATTAGATTTACATAGATTACTCCCAATGTTACATTATTATTATATTCACGATCATTGTAGGATTTCTATATTTATACATAGGAAAAACAATCGCACATTCCAATCATTTTATTACATTTATATTTGTATAAAGTCAATTTGTTTTAAACTATATATATATAATCCATTCAAATGTATATACATATCATAAATCGTATACTGAATTAATAAAAAAAAACATGTTTGCCGATTATTAATAAATCAGGTAATATTTTAAGCTGGTGTAAAACAATCAAAAATATGCACTATAATAAAATATATGAAGATTATTATAGCTAAAAGTCAAAATTCCTATAATTATATTAAAGGCTTAAATATCTCAGAAATCGCACGGTCTAAAAGTTAACTTTATTACCATATGCGCACGCTCTATATACCAATATAAAGTATAGATTCTGATATACCGAATATATTATATACACACACACACAAACCATAGCAATAAACCCGCGATTTGTTTATTTAAGAGATTTAATCTATCCTTTATTTAAGTTGACTTTTAAACCGAGCAATAAACACCGAACAATTTTCTATGAATTGCCTGGTCAGACATCATAAAAACCGTTCGAGAAAGGGTTATGAAATTTATCTCTCAAGCGCAGTGCTCCATAAACATTCCAGGAAGTCTTTGATTTATTTTCAAAAATCGCGTGCGAACTATTCAAATTCGATACCTTCGACGCTTACATTACAGGTAAACGCACGTGCTCATATAAAATCGAACGCGATTTCTTGAAAAACAATGAGATTATATAATAGACACATTAACTTTAAAATGACTGAGCCTATACATATTTTTAACGGAATACTCGTACGAGAATATCTGATTTATGTGTTTATTGTTTTCGGAGATTGGCTCATAAAATGACGGTGTACATGTTTCGAAACAATGCACCGGTATTAACGCCTTTTGTTTACAGTCTCACTTTCCAGGAATAATTGACGTGTTCGACGTTTATATACACCTAATGAGGCTGCCATTTATGATGCGGACAAATATGAGCGCGAAGGGTGTTGACTTTTTTTTTTGGAGTTAGTCGTTTATGTGTTGTTTATAAAATTTATTATATTTTTTTGTTTATTACTTTATTATTTCACTCTATTTTACCACTTTTTTAAATAAGAGTCACAAAAAGTACTAAATGGTCACAAGCATTTAAAATCATAATAAACACATCTAATTTAATATAATGTCAAAAACTAGTCAGTCATTTTGTATAATTGCAAAATATCTATTCCAAATCGAATTAACACACGCGCGCCCATTTATCCAATGATACAAAGTATAAAATCTATATAATTATTTGAATAGCAACCGCGTCCATAATTTTCATTCGTCACCATAAATATTATTATACACATTTAATAATGGCACAATACACACACACAATTTTTATAATATAAAATCTGCGGTGAATAACACACAAAAGCTGTATATATTCGCATAGAAACACAAAATTGAATAAAAAAAAAACATCTGCGTCAACTTGACTGCATTGTCCTTTTCATAACTACATATACGCGCATTAGCAACTCTTGCATAGGGCGCGCATTCATTAAACATATAAGCAGCACAATATTACATATGCACACATATATACCGAGTATGCTACACACATACAACAACAACAATTACGCGTACATAATCGCGAACGAACTAAACATACATATATCGTTTGTGTATGTATGTGGACTTAACAGTTTGCGCACAATCCAAAAACAACAACAAACAAAATTATTTATACATAATGTATAAAAGTGCGCATACATGCATGCGCACAAAACATAGTTCGCGTATATATAGCGTCATCGTGTATAAGCGAAACCCAGCCCCGCGCTTAATACGATGGTATACCGTTGCGCCAATGTATACTAACAACCGCTATTTGTTTGGTAAATTCGTGTAAACAAATTGTACATTCTACCTCGAAGTTTTGTAAACTCGACGATTTTATTTGGCCAACAAACATACGAAGGGTGGAGCAAACGGTCCATGTTTAGCGTGAAATGTATGTGTGTGTGAGTGAAGCAGACCTATGATTGGTAAGCAGCAACGAGCGCTCATTGGTGCAGCGCGTGTACGGGTACATAGTGAGCGCAACGGTATTTAAGCGAGTGGAAGGGCCAGCAAACGTCAGTTCAGTTCTGAGTTTCAAGTCGAAAACATCATTTCTTGTTTCGTATAGACAAGCAAATTGAGGCTCTTATAAATTATATTATTTGAGTTGTTGTGTATATTATGTGTTCACTGTGCTGACACAATTCATCGTGTGTGGATTAACGAATATAATAATTGTGTTTGTGTGCAATAATAAAAAAAACATTTTTGTGCGTGTACAAAACAAAATAAAAAAAACATTTAGTGCTCAAATACCAAAATGGTAAACATCGATTTCCAAATGAATAACAACAACCAGACACCGTTCGCCATGGCCAGGACACCAAAGTGCAGTTTCTCAATCAACTCAATCCTGCCAGAAACTATGCAAACATCTTCACCTCCACCAACACCGATGCGCTCGCCGTGTCCGTCCACAAATTGTTCAGATCTATCTGATCTTGAGTCTGAGGATTTGGACGTGACCGGATCAGAGACCCCACCACCAATGGACTGCAGTAACAAGGATAAAAGTGATGAAACCTCCGAAGATGGATCAGCCAAGACCACAGACAAAAAAGGCAATGAAAAACCATCGTACAGCTACAATGCTCTTATTATGATGGCTATTCGTCAGAGTTCCGAGAAACGTCTTACACTCAACGGAATCTATGAATACATCATGAAGCATTTCCCATACTATCGTGACAACAAACAAGGATGGCAAAATTCGATTCGTCACAACCTCAGTCTGAATAAGTGCTTTGTCAAAGTTCCCCGTCACTACGACGACCCCGGCAAAGGTAACTACTGGATGTTGGACCCCTCAGCCGAAGATGTGTTCATCGGTGGTTCCACTGGCAAGCTGCGTCGCCGTTCCACAGCTGCATCTCGTTCCCGTTTGGCTGCTTTCAAGCGATCACTTGTCGGTCCAATGTTCCCAGCTCTGGGATACCCACCATTCGGACAGTTTATGTATCCATCGCACGCTACCGCACCCGCCGCTCTGCTTGCTTCCATGTACCGTTACGGTCCATACGGACCAAACATGGCACCCAAGCCACAGATGTCTCTACCATTCCCGCAAAACGTTGGCTTCGGTATGGACCGTTTGCTAGGCGCCCAGCTCTCACAAGGTGGCCCACCAGCTCCCTCATCTGCCGAACTCTACCAAAGACTGCAATACCAACAACTTCTGCAACAGCATGCTGCACAAGCGCATATGCATCAGCAACAACAGCAACAACAACAACAGCAGCAGCTTAGTCCGACCGATTCGCATCATCAGTCACCAACACCACCTCACCTACACCAACAGCCACAGCAGCCCATCTTCAAGCCTGTAACTGTTGTGTCCCGTCATAGTTGAGACTTCTGTGCGGATCCACGCTCTAACGCTCTGTGATTTAAACCGATTATATTATAATATTTATTCTAGCCTAAAAAACTGTTCGTTGTTGGGTTATATTCACCCCATAACCAGTGATTCAAAAGATTCAATTTTGTTGTCGCATCATCTATTTGCAATGTATAAATTTAAATGCGCGATTCAACATATTGTATTTATTATAATTATATATATATATAATAATAGGTTGTAATTGTAAATAATGTTATATAAAGATTTTTCATTAAATCATATATTGAAATTAAAGAGAAAAAACTATTATCAAAATTAAATCAATTGATTTTTTATTTATTTATATTTGTGGTTTGTACAAAAGACTTTTATGTCTAGGAGGATCAATTTGAATTTGTGTGTTTGGGATTTCTGATATTGTTTGTGGCTGATTCGTTTCTTCGATTTAATACATATAGCAAGGTCTTCAACAGGATTTTATTTGGTGAGTTGTGGTTTTAATTTGATTTAGATTATCCAACAATTTTGAAAAATATTCATAATTGTACAAAAAACCAAGTGATTAGATTTGACACCAAGTTATAGTTGTGTCAAACACAATTTAGCCAAAGAATTTTAAAATTGATGATTATTTAAGAATTTTGAATACACTTTGATTTAAAATTATTGTTTTAACTCATGATTGTATATCTTCGCAAAGTGGCATTTTGAATGGTAATTAATTATTTCTTAAAATTATGGCTATATTTGAGTGAATAATTTAATTTCGTGCTGCAACAAAAACAAAAATTGTTAACCGAATAATTGAAAAATATAAATCGAATAGATTTCATTAATAGTTTTGATTTTTAGTTCGCTATTCTTAATAAGGCAATTACTCGTAATATGTAGAAAAAACAGATTTGTTTATTATTACAGAAATTGACTACTAAACATGTGTTAAATATGCTGGTAAAGGTTTTTTTTATCAATATTCAATGCAGTTAAAACTTTAAATATAATATTATATCAGTAAATAAATTTTAAAGTGTTTTTCTTATACTCCTCTTTCTAACTTGTCTCCACGATATCTCAAGATCGGTTTAACCGATTGCTTTGAAATGTGTATGGTATATTCCGCAACATCAATTAAACTAAAATAATGGACAAATTTTAAGTATAAGAATTTAAATATCAATTTTCAATATTTTTAAATGATTCTAGTTCATTTGATATAGAAACAGCTTCACAAATTAAAATTAGTTTTTTTGATTTCTGACTAAAACGGCCAGAATGATGGAAACCATAGGCCTTTTGTTGCGACATCTGTGCCTTTCAAGAGGTTTAACAAAAATTGTGATGAAGATTCGCATCTGAAAAAATTCTGGCTTACTGTTGAAATGTCAATAAATAGCTAAAAGTTCAAAATGTTATATTTTAACTTTTCGTCAAAAAGGTCGACACATGGGGTGACTATGTACATTTTTAAATAATTCAGTGAACCTTTTTATATTTTTAGGACAATTTTTAGCACCCATTTTTTTGAAGCAATAACTGGCTAATAGCTTGTTCTGCCGATAATTATTATTAACGAATCACCAATTGGTGCTCTATGTCCCGAATAGGGATTAAATTATTCAGAGTAGGTAACCATGACTTCGGTAAAAAATCGACAAACTGCTTTTATTTTTTTTGATGTTAGTCACGTGACGCAAAAAAAAATTAAAAAGAAATAAACAAAAAAAGCCAAAATACAAACATTAAATGGTCACTCAGCAAAAAAATAAATTCTATTACTTTACCTCTTAATTCTCAGCTTATCGCAAAAATAATAATAGAAACCACGATTGGTTTTGGTTTTAATGAAATCTGCATGTCTAGTGAAACTATTATTTATCTGGAAGATAATAAAAGGACATTTTAGAGTTCCTGATAGCTGAATTTGAGTACTATCAATGGAGATTTTTAATATTTTGCAGTTTCTCTTATGAGAATTGCTTCTGATTTAAATGGTTTTATTTTAATACTAGTATTTTTTTTAAATGCTCTTATCTCTTTAACTGATTCTATCTTGTCCACTTTGTAAATGAGGGATTGAAGAATAAACTGAAATATCGTCGGCATACATTAGGATTTTTACTGGCTGTTGGTGCACTCGTGGAATGGGAATATCGGATGTGTAAATTATATTATATATAATATTGCAGACAGTACTCTACCTTGCAGAACTCCAGCTGCGATATCGAATGATCAAGATTTTACATTATTGAGTTTAACAGCAAATGTATAATTTGTGATTTAAAATTTAGTAACAGCCTGCATAAGTGTTCATCAAACCTTAATATTTTGGTTAGAAATCCAAACCGTATCAAAAGCCTTTTTACTGTCAAGCGGGGAGGCTATTGTAACTCTTTTACGGTTAATGTTGATAGAAATGTCATTTTGAAAGATCGCTAGTTAACTGGTTTTCGAGTAACTTTTACTGAAGCCTAATTAAAAGTTAGGAAGTGTGTTTTCATTGTTGCAGTGCTCAAGTATGACATCGTTGATAGCGCATTCAATCAGTTTGCTAATGCAAGAAATAATAGCAATAGGCCTGTAACTGTTAACTTGATCAGATACACCTTTTTTTGCAATAGATATTGTGTAAGCCTTTTTTCATTCTGAAGGAAAGTAAGCAATTTTGTAACAGCGATTAAACAAAACAGCGAGAAACCGAATACTGTTGTTTGATAATTTCCTTAACAAAATATTTGGAATTTCATCAGGTACAGATGATTTCTTGTTGGCTCTTATGATGCCTTTCAAATTGTCAACACTGGATTGAAGTTGCCTGATGGATGTGTCATTGTAGACAAATCATAATATTGATCAGTTACTACTCTTAAAAAAGATCTCCTAGATTGTCGAGGTTTTTATTGATTTATAGTTTTTCGCTATTTTTTTTCCATTGCCAGCAAAAATAATTAACTTTAAAATCGAGAATATTAATTTCAAATATTTTTGTAAATATTTTTAATTATACAGCATAAAACTGCAAGCAATAATATCCAAGAAAATCGAATTTCACGATCTTTAAATTCAATTTTGGTCTTAAAAATAAAAACTTTTTTTTTAAATACAGCAAGCGCCAAGTGGCATATAACAGGCATAATCTTTAATTTCTGATCACTTAAGTTTTTCATAAATTTAAGGAACATTATCCTTCAATTTAATTGAATGTTTTCATAGGCATAAACCCAGTTATAATTAAAAAATATACAATTAAAATCAAGATAAAACTATCCTGGATTTTTGTATCTACAATTCAACAAAATATAGAATATATCAAACTACAGAGTTGAAACTATCTATAATAATATAATTTCGATTATGCACTTCTACGATAAAAACAAAATAATTTCGTGAATAGTTTTTTAACTGTCAACATAGAGTTTATAAAGGAAGTATTTTTTTACAATTTTCGTATGAAGTAAAGCAATGGACATTCATATCATTTTATTTGTACTTATTTTATCATGAAGAATGTTTACTTCAGCGTTCATCATAGAAAGTGTGCGTATTTCTGCTTTATAATATTTTGTTTTTCTTTTAAAAAAACCAGGTCAAAATTGTCATTTTTTTTTTAAAGTTCTCGCCAATATTTCCGGTTTTTCATACGAGGCGACAATCCTGGCGTAATTGCTGACAATAAGCATTTTTTGGTACGGGAAATTTTTGATTATGCTTATTATTTTATTATGTTATATTATATTATTATATTAAACAATAAAACTAATTATATTAATCATATTTTTTATTTCATCGTATGCTAAAGTTATAAATTTAAAAAAAAATCTTCGACAACACTGACAGATAACTTTCTGTCCTGAGGCCCTATCATGAATTTCGATGCGAAAATCACTTTCGCATAGAATTCAAACTCACGCGAAAGTTTTCACGCGATTTTGAATTTCGATCAAGAGTTCTATAATTTTAAATTAATTTCGAAATGTCAATGAATTTTGTCAATGTTTACAGGAGTCTGTAAAAGGTTATTGGACTTTGAAGTACTGAAAGGATATTAAAGAATTCGGTTTGCGACAAAGGAGAACTAAATTGACTTACCGGAGAAGTTGTAATGTTTGCGGTCGTTTTTGTGGTGTAATTGTATAACGAAAAGCTTCTGAACCGTTTTCTTAAAAACGTTTAAAGAATTTAAATTTGAATTTAGCAGGTCCTCCTCCAGTTATGTTGACACTTTTTTTAAATGCACTAAGTTTCTCTTTTGTGTTTCTTTTGTAGTCAATACAAACCTGAAAAAATAATATAGCTTTAGTAATGTGACTATGTGACTATAAAAAAAACAACATATATTTATTACATACAAGTTATTCTTTTTTCCATTAAATTAAATTTACATGTTAAACCGTTCGCTTTCAACTACAATTTAATGGCCAATAAATTTTCACAAAAAACAGTGAAAGTGCTACTTGAATCGAATTTTACAATATATACTTTTTGTTTTCGCATCGAAAATTTTCGATATTGAAATCTATAATAGGGTTCTTGATTGCAAATTGCAATGCATGGTGCTTGCACGTTAGTTTAGATAGCGCATGAGTTGACTACTTAATTATTAATTGGCTATTATAGTTTGTCCGCTCCCAATGATATTTATGCATTTGATTTAACTGAAAATATGTTGAAACCCTATTCAAAGAGATATCTTGTTTGCCTACATAATTCTGAATTAATCAATATGAATTGAAATTAACTCATTGCAGCAATGATCCTAAAAAAGCTGTAAAGTTTGAAATCAGCTCCTTGGATT
The DNA here is from genome assembly GCA_027564075.1 of Bolitophila hybrida. Taxonomy (NCBI): domain Eukaryota; kingdom Metazoa; phylum Arthropoda; class Insecta; order Diptera; family Mycetophilidae; genus Bolitophila; species Bolitophila hybrida. Next base: position 19,231 of record JANSTU010052483.1, read on the forward strand.
TCTAAAAAATGCTCTTCTTAAAACTGCATGCATTTATAAAAATTGAGAAATTTGTGTATTTTAGATAAACATTTTTGGTTTTGCCTTCATTATTTTTATGTGTTTACTTGTTTTTTTCTTGAAAAAATAACTTTATCGAACTAATTACAACGTGGCACACAAGAGTGTTCGCAAGATCAGTCTGCTCTTTGCTACAAGCGATGAAATCGAAAATACTTATGTCGTGGAGAGTGTCCACAAATTTTAGGCAATGTTGATATTGCAAATCTCAAAATTGATGAATATAAATACATAATAAAAATATAATTTTGGAAGATTGAATTTTATGAAGTTTTAGCTTATCATTTTTTGTCTATAATTGAAATGTTGATTGTGAATACGGGTGTATGTAACATATCTTTGGTTAGAAAAATTGTAATTTTTAGCGACATGACAGCTAGTCAAAATTGAAATTCCAACCGGCATTGTTATCAAATTAATATAATATAAACACTTAAAAATAGTCCTATACATTTCATCTGTTTTCATCCCAAAAAAGATCGCATTATGTATAAAAAGATGAAAATCTGTACATAAAATAAAATGAATTTCATCCGCGAAAAAGTATTTAAAAAAGTAAAAAAAAAATAAAAAATCAGACGCAATTGTTAATTTAATAAAATAAATTCCTCTTGCTCTGACTTTATAAATATTTTCTAAATAATTCCATATTTATACTAACTGTCAAGCAAAACAACTCAGATATAATATTAAAACCTATTCGAATATTCTACCTGAAAAACGAAGAGATTCATTTTCCAGGACCCAAAGTATTTTATGATACCAAAACCAACCATACAAATTAGTGGTATATTTATGTAACATGCTTTAAAGCAAATATAATATATATAAAGGGTTTTTCAATAGGTGCGCTTCAACTTTTTTTTTTAATAAAACACAAACGGTTTGACTTTTCAAC
>JANSTU010052494.1:0-20186 GCA_027564075.1 Bolitophila hybrida
GTAATAATTTAAAATCAAATATTTCAATATAAAGCAAAAAGTCAAAACAAACAATTCGGTGAGCTATGTGAGCATTTTTTGACAGATTGTGAGAAAGCAAAAATCGCTCACTTCTGTTCCTACGCGAAACACACACTAGCAAAACACAGAGATGAAAAATGACTCAAAAACATAGCCAAGTTTAACATTGTTTCTATATACCGATATACATATATATATATATATATACCAAAGAAAATACCATTTAGGTAAATTAAATATTTTGAATATGTAAGTGATAAGCGAAATCATCTATAAAAATTGAGATAAATGAAAATAAATTTTGTACAGTGTTATTGTGTGATGATTTTAGCTTATAAAAAAATATAAAAATAATGTTTGTATGTATAAAAGTATTGACAAAAATTTAACTTATTTTTTGTATATGCATTGTATTGAATTGTTATATATTTATAGTTTAAACTTTATATTTAATTGTTTGCATAATAATTTTTTTTATATCTATGTACTATCTTGATTATTACCTTGTGCATTGAATGTTTGTTCTTTATGATAATAAAATAGTGTGTGCATACAATATACATATAAAATATATTATATAATATAACTCAAGATAGCGATTACGGCAATGTTCTTGATATATAACATTTAAGTAAAGTATAACTATCATCTGTTCGTTTCATTTTTTTAATTAACTGGTTCATATTGAACTAAAGCAAAGAAACTAATCATATATAGTATCTTGAATATTAGGCAAATTCGAAATTGAATATTCTATAAATAGCATATAAGAGCCGCTTATTATAGATTACATTTATATAGATACACTTAATTTAGTCTGATTGTCGAGCAGTCGCTTTGAGAACTTTAAGGTCTAAACATGTCGAAATTGACACGTACGCTGATAAGCACAAGCAGTGCTGCCAAGCCGGTGGCTCCATACAAGTAAAATGAAAAATTTATACATTTATAAAAACTTTATTTTTTTAAATTAATTAATAATATTTTTTAGTCAAGCGGTTGTGTTTGACCGCACCGTTTATGTGTCTGGTTGTCTTGGACTCGATCCGGTGACTATGAAAATGGTTGAGGGCGGTGCATCTGCTGAGATGAAGAAAGCCCTGGAGAACCTTACCGCTGTTTTAGAAGCTGCCGGATCGAGCATCAAGAATGTAATAAAAACCACAATTTTTGTACAGGACCTCAATGAATTTGCAAACGTAAACGAGGAATATATTAAAGGTATTTATAGAAGAAAATCATAAATAATTAAACATTTTATATATCAGTATAGTTAGAATTTGTATTACATCGATTTTATATTGATGCTTAGATAACACTATATGAGCTATTTTAAAGATAATATTACGCGCAATCATAATTAAATTTATATGTTTCTTTTTCAGTGTTTACCCATGACTTTCCCGCTCGCTCTTGTGTACAGGTTGCAAAGTTGCCGTTAAATGCAGCTGTAGAAATTGAAGCTATTGCTGGTACTGGTGATGTGATCACAGTGAAAAAATAGTGTCTAATTTACTTGATGTTGAATTAATAAATATCAGATATAAAAAAACTATCCAGTTTATTTTATTTTTTTGTAGTTTGTGTCGTCTCCTATATCAATACTCCTCAAATGTTGGTCAATCTTCCAGATTTTGGAACAGAAAATGTTGTGAGAATCGAGAGAAAATATTTACAAACACGGACTTTTTGTTATACCTTTTATGTTGTGAATTTAAAATTATTTTTGATCGATACGCACAACATATATGATTGAAATTATTAGATAGGTTCTATGCGAGCTTGATTGCAATGGTGAAAATAAACATGTAATTGTCTTGTCTCAATAATTTAAAAAAGTCTTCAAATATACATTTTTTTTAATTTTTTATAGGTTTTATCTTAACTAAATAAACAAAAGCTATTACAGATATAATAATAATAAATGCCACTCAAACGTCAATTTTAGTTATTAATCGTTTTCACATCACCAGTCAATGCAATGGCTTCAATCTCAACATTTGCATTCAGCGGAAGCTTGGCCACCTGCACACACGATCGTGCTGGAAAATCCTTCGAAAAAACTGCAAGCAGCCAAAATAATATCTTATATCTATCTTAAAAAAAAACATTTAAACAAAAAATGTCAACCTTTCTTGTACTCTTCATTGACATTCGCAAATTCGCCTAAATCCTGCACAAAAATAGTAGTCTTGATGACTTTTGAATAATCCGAACCGGCAGCCTGCAGAATAGCTCCTAGATTTTCGAGAGCTTTACGCATTTCTGGTACGGCACCACCCTGCACAAGTTTAGCCGTGTCTTTGCACATGCCCAAGCATCCAGAAACATATACCGTACGATCGGCTACAACAGCTTGACTATGTTTGCATACATACATATAAAATTAAATATCTGATAAAAGTATATTTTATTTAATTTACTTGTACGGTGACACAACTTTGGCCGCTAATGGAGTTTGGATGATTCTTCTTATAATTGTCGACATATTTCTGATTATGGTGAACTTTATGTTAATAAATAATAGATGCAAACGGAACAATTATCATTATTGTACTAATAATCTAGCTTTCAACTCAGACTGTTATGCGTACATGATAAAGTGTTATCTTTGTTTTTGTTTATGGTGCTTACACTTTTGTCAATAGGTCATTTTGATTGTTTGAGTTATATGTGCATAGACTATATAGTAATATAATACATAAATACATATACCGTATTGATCACATGCGAAAAAGTAATCATCTATTGAGAATGACTTTTATGTCTTACTCGATGTATAGGTATTTGTATATTTGTTTAAAATAAATAATAATTATTGGTAGCAGACATTTTCCGTCAGTTCAGCAGCATCTGGGCATTATCAAACCCACACACCTACAAAGATCCATACGAAATCATTTATAGGATATGCTCATAATACTACATAATCCACGGCGTCAAGAAAAAGTATCAATTGTCTCAAACAAGAAATTTGAATGTACACTTTAAAGCAAAACGTTTAATAAATTCTTATACACATAATAAAAAAACACACTGCATCAAAATAATAAATATAAATTAATTAATGATTTTTCGCAAAATATTACCTATTTCCGGATAAGCGAATTCAAAAACATCCAAATTATTTTTATTTTTTAACTCAAAGTCTGCATTAGATAATAAAAGTTCATGAAATATTTTGAGGTTTCCAAATTCTGCGGCCAAATGAAGAGCAGTATCACCGTACACATTTTGACAATTCAAATGTGTGTCAGCCTTTATGAGCAAGTTTACCAATTCTAGATTACGATTTCTAATAGCAGACATCAATGCAGTTTCATTTCTCGCGTTCAATGCATTTACATCAGCTCCTTTTTCAAGAAGTCTGACTGCAATATCAGTATATTTTCCAGCTGCGTGAAGCGGTGTATTTCTTGACTGTCCAATCAGATGTATATTTATTGTGGGCTGTTCAAGCAATATGGCAGCACAGTATTCATTGAACCCAAATGCAGTATATAACAAAGTATTTTCTTCACTATCGAAATCATTACAATGCATTCGACACAACTCTGTAAAGTCTTCTTTTCTGGTGGTCTCAATTGCCTCCTTGACTGGCAAGAACATTTGATCACAAATTTGAACCATAACCGACAACAATGAAGTTCCATTTGAAGTAAGCGCTAGCAAAGAAACGCTCGGATTTCGAATCAATAAAGCAGCTACATCAAATTGATATCTTTGTAAAGCTGAGTATAGTGGTGTGTGCCCATTGTGATTTTGTAAATTCGGATCTGCACCATGGCCTAGTAAAATATCACAGCAAGCAGGAGATCCGACTAAGTGAAGAGCACTGTTACCATATCTATCGACTGCATTTACATCAGCACCAGCAAGAATAATCATCTGGAGGAAGTCAACGTTTATTTCTTCTCTTGACATAAGAACCGAATGCAGTAAGGTCTCTCCGTCATTATTTTTGCTGTTGATATTATTATTTGCGGAAGAAACGGCGACCAACTCTTTTAATAGATCCGATCGTCGTACCAAATGAATAGGTAGGTTTCCGCGATGGTCAACCATCGATGGATCAACACCAAGATCCATCACTCTACGTAGCATATCGAGATTACGAACAGTTACCGCATGGTGAAGAAGATTTTGTCCATTATTCTGAACACTTTGTATATCTGCACCAGCATCAAGAAGCTCCTCGAATAACTTGTTAAAATGAGTGCGAGTACTCACGTGCTCATTTAGCGGTTCTTCATTAATCTTAAAGGTTTTTTGAACATTTTCAACGACCGTTGAGTTGATTAAATATCCTTCACAAAAATTCTTTTGAGGACCCGGTTTTCCACAGCGCTGTACAGATCTGGTATACTCAGGCCAAACTGACAAAAATAGAAGATCATTTTTAAAGTGAGATGCCAATTTGTCTATTCCATTCACCTTATTCGATTTGATCATTCTCTCGAAAATATCGATATTCTTGAAGCGAAGAGCAGCAAATAACGCAGTACGGTCAGTGTGAAACTCACTTACGTGATTCACATCCGTATATTGAATATTAAGAAGCATATTAACAATAGTAGCTGCCTTCGGATATTGTGCTGCCGTCATTAAAAGTTCATGCAACACATCCAGATCGTTTAGATCTTTCTCGTGTTTTTCAAGTAAAAACTCGACTATTTCCATGTGATTAAAGTGAATACACGTGCTAAGCGTATGATTTCCGGATTTGAAAAGATTTACACGAACAAATGAGTGTGCTGCAGGATAATCTTGATATATTTCCTTTATCGGCTGAATCCAAGAATTTAATATCATCAATTCTAAAATACAATTGTTATTACCGCTAGTATCTGTAATAATTGAGTAGTCTTGTCTCACAAATTTCATAACAAGTTCTTGATTATTATTACTGCGTGTTATCCAGTTTTTTAATGTTTCGTTTCGAAAAGATGATTTGATCAAATCAGAGTACTTTTCAAAGCATTTCGACCCAATCTGTTCGTTAGTAAAAATTGAAGTTACATCATCTCGGGATAGGACCTGACGCAGGGCATCTATTCGGTTTTCCCTATATTTATTATAACGTTCTGTAACTAGTGTCTCAATGTACGACATAAAAGATTCACACTCGAATAAGTCGATCTCGTAACAGACACTCAAATCTGGTGAATTTGATTTTGCTTGGTCTAAGATATCAATTTTAAAATGTTCACAGAACATAAGATATGTTTCAATATTTCCATGTGTAAGTGACATACTGAGCGGTGTTTCTCCATAGGCATTCCATAATTCGAAATCACCAAATAATGATGCCATTCGTATGAACTGTTCAGTGTGTCCATATTTAGCAGCCACATGTAAAGCCGAGTTTCGTTCTTCAAAGGTTATATTCAGACTGCAGATACCATTTCTATTGATTAGATTACAAACCAGACATAACAATTTTCTTTTTTGTGATTTATTTGTTGGATGTGCAATCCATAGCGTTGGTAAACTGGAATTCGTCTCTTTCAACAAAATAAAAAAAGAGTTTTTGTTAAAATTGGAATTTACGGACGCTTCGTATGCGAATTCACAAGTCATCATTTTAACTTCCTCAATTTGGGTTTTTCCCAGTGCCGTTATCAACATATCTGTTGGAATCTTGTTTTCAAGACCGTCTAGTACTTTTATATCAACGGCGTATATGTCCAGAATCATAGAAACTATTTTGTGTTGGTTGTTCATAAGCGCTAACGAGAGTGGTGTTTGACGGTGTTGAAACGTTTCTTTGTAGACACTGATCGATGCATTCTCAAGAAGCTGTTGAACCGTTTCAACATGTCCTTTGAAAGCAGCAGTGTGCAGATCATTATCCGATCCGGGAGTGTAGTAAAACGAAACGGATTTCGACATCTTCACTGTAAATAAATACTTGTTGATTATGTTGAGTTATAATGAAATATTTATAATTTTACTTACGCCTATACAAATCTTAACAAATTACTGTTTATTAGGTCGCTAAAATGTATAATAAATAAAAACTTTTTGAATTATTTCGAATAGATTATACAGAAACAGAGCACGTCTTTGATTTACTAAAACCGAAATACAACTGAAACATAAATAAATTTTGTTATTTGAGTTATTTTTCATTATTACGATTAGTGATGAGTCACTTAATTCCTTTCTTATCTATAACTATTTGATCTACAAACTAAATATAATAAAAAAAACATTTTTAAACCCCAGTTGAAAAACAATAACATACGATTGCATTTATTTATATAATATTGTGAGAAATGCAATTAAAAATAAACAATACCAACAAAAATAGATTTTCAGTACAGAAATGTCACTTGAGCAATAAGTGATGACATCTATTGCAATTATGAGTAAGCTTAAAATGTATTGTGAATCAGTTCAATGACAAACAAATACATTTAAAAACTGTAATTTCGGATAAATCTCTTCGAAGGTTTACAGTTTCACGTAGTCGACTCCAATATACTTTAAAGGCTTTTTTATTAATATGCGATGGATTTGTAATAACATTCAATACTTGGTAAACTTTTTGAAAATGTAACCCAATCCGTCTCAACTCATACGTGTCGAATCGACCGCACTGCTACCATCACAACAATTTAAATTTCGCAGACAACACTCAACAAGCCATCAAGAACTTAGACTCAAAAACTACATAAAATCTGCAAAAAACACAGAGAAAATCTACAGTAGTGATTTTACTAGACATCAAAAAATCTTTCGGCTCTGTATGGCACGATGGCATTGGCCGTGCACAAGCTCTGTAACGCGAACACGTCTCTATACTTAGCAAGAATTTTGGACTCTTTTCTATCAAACCGATCATTTTTTGTTTCTATACCAGGTGCGACCCGTTGCTATATAACATATATACAGCTGACATACCAACACCAACACCAAAATACTGCAACATTGCCTCGTATGCCGCGACGAGACAGCAGTGTTTAAGTCCAGCGTCTGTTCCAATGCAATTAGCAGAAGAATATAATAGGCACTCTTTGAACTCGAGCGATATTTTGTAAAATGGAAAATAAAAGTGAACGGTTCCAAAACAGAAGCAATATTCTTTCCATATACACAGAAACATTGACCCACCTCTAAACGAAAAAACGAGCACCAGACCTATTCAGGAATTTGGACGAAACCATAAAGAACTTCGAACTCGGACTATCAAATGAACTGCGATGTCCTCCAACACTGAAACTTAAGCTTAAAAAGCAACATAGTGATTGTTCTATTTATTTATTTTATGTCTTCCCCAAAACAGTTTTTTTTTTCACTTTCAGTTGTACAGCTAACATAGTTAAACCCTGATAAAATTCCTACATATGTATATAAAATTTGAAAAAAAAACAAAACATTCAATATGAACTGACATATGCTTATACATTCTCTGGTTCTCCCAAATACACATCTGTATATGCTGTCACAAACTGTAGGCACAAGTGGCGACATCTTTGATAATACTAAACGACTAATTTAGTAAACAAACACATCTTTAGGCAAGTAAATATATGTTTGTTATAAATATAAAGATTAGCAATATTATTATTGTTACAACGCCATTGGACAATAAAACCATAACAGTATTACTTATCACTAAATTCACTCAATATACGCGTACGCAACCGCTTAAAACAATTACGCTGCCCTTTAATAGTAAATAAGTACGTGAGGCTAATCGAAAAATATTGATTTTTATTTGCGTTTTACTTTAAGATTCTATGAGAAGAAGTGTATCGATTGAGAGTCTTGTAATCATGTTCTTCTAGTTGCAAATTACAATCAAAAGGTATTGATAATTAATAATTAAACTCAAAATTCATTGCGTGTTTTTTTTTAGTTGTGCTGACTAAGGATGCCCAGCACAATTCTTTTTGCCACAAACAATGAAGGTCGTGTGTACGCCCTGTCCACCAGCAGCAATGCGTGGCGTGAGTTCTTGTATCTTGGACTTGAGTTTAAAAAAGTCTCGGCTGTGCCACATTTTATGTGGGCGATCGGCGGCGATCGTCAGGTCTACGTGCATGTTCACGGTCTCGACATTCCGATTAGGGTCAAAGAAGAGTCGTACGAGAATGAACGCTGGTTTCCATTGGAAGGATTTGCCGGTCGAATGCTGCCAACCGATCGTTTTCAATTCAGTACCATCGATGGTCTGGTGAACCGTAGTATTGACAAGATTCGACTGCCGTCAATGGCTTGGCAGTGGGAAGGCGAATGGGCGCTTGACTGCTCTTTGGACGGACAACCGCTAGACCATGACGGTTGGACATATGCACTCGATTTTCCGGCTAAGTATTTTATTGAGAAAAAGTGGAATTCATGTGTTCGTCGCCGGAAATGGGTACGATTTCGACGGTACAGTGCGTTGAATTCATGGTGTGCAGTTGCTCCTCTACATAAGGATCCTACCGAGGAACCATTCATTGATGTGGCTATTGGAGGACACAATGTGCCGGGCAGTCCGGCTGGCGTATTGCTTGTATGGGCTATAACGGCACACGGCCGTGTTATGGTTCGTACAGGTGTTAGCTCCAGCTCACCGGAGGGCTTACGATGGACGGCTATAAATACTCCGTCAGGATGTGAAGTTTCTCAGATTTCTGTAGGACCAACAGGTCTGGTATGGGCTGTTCTTTACAATGGGCGTGTTATTGTACGATCTGGTGTCACGCGGGACACATTGTCTGGTGAAAGTTGGCTTGAAGTGAAACCACCTGGTAATGGTCTGAAGATTACACAAGTTTCGGTCGGCACAAATTCAGTATGGTAAGTGCACGTAAGTGCATTTGTTAAAAAAACTGCTAATTTATTATATTTTCAGGTGTGTCACAAATGACAATCATGTATGGTTTCGACGTGGTGTAAAGGGCGAGTCAGCCGGCATCAGTGAGGATTCAGCTATTGGGAGTGGATGGGTTGAACAGATTGGAAACATTTCGATGGTATCGGTTGCAGCAAATGATCAAGTATTTGCTGTTGGTTCTGAGGATCGAGCCCTGTACTTTCGATCAAATGTTTCCAGTTCAGATCCGACTGGTAAAAAGTGGCGAATAATTCAATGTCCCATGCAGCTAAGTAGGACCTCTAGTTCAGTTTCGCTTTGTTCACGTCGCAGCGGCTCTGAGTCGCCAGGACAGAAACACCGAAGTTTAAGTAGTTTATATAAGGAAAAAGCACGTGTGGAAACTTCGGCCATTATTGAGAACGATGAGGAGACCTCCAGATCGGCTCCAACATGGAACTCACGCCACAAGCCGGAATTATGGCAGAAACCAGTTAACACACCACCAGCTGTTGGAAGTCTCAATGAAAAACGAGATGTGCGCCATAAATTAATTGCATCAGAACAGGCTGCATCTTCTGCTCCAACCTCGGATATATACGAAGTGTCAGGAAAACATTTTGAAACAGCACTTAAGAATCCAAGAGCCTGGAGTCCTGTACGAAGTGTTGGTTCAATGGTTGGCACTGAAGCACATCCAGAGACAGACTCGACAATATTTGAGGGAGACTCTCGCAGAGACTCAGAAGTATTTGGTGAGGATGAGGATCACGGTGGATCTCAGTACTGGGCGGAATGTGATGTCATCTGGACCGGGTGCTCAGCAGGTGCAGTGACCGTGGATACAGGCTCACTTCCAAGTTGGTTTAATGATACAATCTCGTCGGCTTCACAAACGGAGCTTTCGCAGACCTGGCGTGTAAAGATTCTGAACGATTTAAAGTCCCGCATCGACAAGTGTACTAACGCAGAGTTTGAGCAATACGAGAAGGCAGTGGAACTTTCATCATGGGTGAAGTCTGGTGAGGCAAAAGTCGCAAAGCCGTTCGGTGCATTCGAAGAATGTCTAATCGAACTTGAGTGGGTGAGTTCATCAGGTTCTGGCTTAGACTCTGGCACACTGACCGTTCTTAATCCGGACGGTGTTACAACCAAAATGCAGTTCTCATTATCCGAGATAACTTGTGTGATCTGCTGCAGCGAACCGGGCAACCATCGACTTGCAATTCATGCGCCTCGACTGCCTTTCGGCTCGTCGCCAGTTAAACTTCAGTTCAGCGGAGATACTGACCTAGAAGATTGGCTGTCACATCTTACATCTGTTTGTTGTCAGATTAACGAAGTGCAAGGTCGTCCTGTGGCCGGTTCCGTATGGGTTTCATCGAATCTTGGTGATGTATTCGTGTTTGATCCTACCAATTTGAAAGCAGCCCAATATCAAAACAGCGAAAATATGTATAAACAGGAGATCGATGTGTCGGCTGCTGAAACGCCCTACTATAACACACTATCCAATGGAATGCCTAATGGAGCGGTACTTGAGATAACGGGCTGTGTTTACGATGACGCAGATCAGATTCGTTTTGATCTACAATGTCACCCGAACGTATCGGCCAAGCACAAGATAGAAAAACTACGCCAAGTAGTATTACACCTGAATCCAAGGTATATTAAAATAAATTCGATACAATTAAAAAAAATATATGTAATATGTATATTTTGCAGATTCAACGAAAGGATAACTGTGTTAAATTCTATGGAAAACTCTGAATGGCTAACAGAAAAACGTTTGAGCAAAATGATGTTTTCACCAGGCGCGGAATTTAAACTTAGAATTCGATCGGAGTCGGAGGGTTTACGTATTTTTGTCGGTGACGTTGAATATAATCTATTCAAACATCGAAGTGCTCCAGATGCCGTGAATGGGCTATATGTCAGTGGGCGAGTGAAGCTATTTAACATTGTGTACAGTTGTCCTAGGGTATGTTTCAAATTCTGTTAATCTGTCTTATGAGATTTTTTTTTATGTTTTACTTTCAGGTCATTGTTCCACTACAAGACATCTTCTGGCGTCAGATGGGCGGACATTTGCGTCGCGTGGAGACATGTCAAAGCGGCGTCACTTGGGGTATTGGCTACGACAACACAGCTTGGGTATATACCGGCGGTTGGGGTGGTACTTTCATGAAAGGTCTTGATACCAGCACATCCGGCATCAACCCTATGACGGACACTCATAATTTCTATATTTACGAAAATCAACGCTGGAATCCCTTGTCAGGCTACACATCAACAGGCCTGCCCACGGATCGACACATGTGGAGTGACATAACTGGTCGACATAAGCGCAGCAAGGAGCACACGAAGCTGTTGTCCATTCACTGGCAATGGGTAAGATTATTATATAATTGTTTAGGTGATATATTTGTGTGTCCTTTTTATAATAATTTATTTTCAGGTGTCTGACTGGCTGGTCGATTTCCATACACCCGGTGGTATTGATCGAGATGGCTGGCAGTATGCTGTTGATTTTCCTGCTAGCTATCACGGCAAGAAGCAGTTTACTGATTATGTTCGTCGACGTCGCTGGTACCGCAGATGTCGACTTGCTTCAAGCGGTCCGTGGCATGAGCTGGGCAATTCAAAAATTGTTGATGTATCATTACAGGCCCAGGACAAATCTGTCGATGGAATGATCACTGTGTGGGCAATCGCATCAAATGGAGACGCATTATTGCGTCGTGGTGTTTCACAGTCCTCACCGTTTGGTTTGTCCTGGGATCACATTGCCAGTGATAAACCACTGGCGTCGATCTGTTGTGCACCGGACAATCGAGTATGGGCCGTCGGTAAGAACGGATCAGCGTACTTCCGGTTTGGCATAACAGCTGAAAAACCACAGGGCGAGGCTTGGCAGCCAGTAGAGCCACCAACAAATTCATCTTTTAAACAAATTTCCGCTGGACGCGTTGGAGTTTGGGCACTCGATGGATCTGGTGGATTGGCGGTAAGGAAAGAAATCACTACCACATTTCCAGAGGGATCACACTGGCAGGTTCTGACAAACGTACCAAATGATCCACCCCATACCGAGGGCACAGTTGGCTTCAAAGCTGTGTCCGTGGGAGAAGAGGTCTGGGCTATCTCGAACAGTGGATACGTGTGCAAGAGATGTGGCATAACTGTAAACAATCCAGCAGGAACTGGATGGAATCTGGGAATACCGGTAAGCATGCATACATAACTTTAGGCCTAGAAATCATATTTATATTTATTATTTTAATTTTTAGAGTAACTTCAACCATATCTCAGTGAATGGGATCGTATAAATCGTTAAATGAGTGGTAGAGTCCGGCTTAGATGCTCGAACGTTCATATGCGCGAATATAAAAAATTAAGATTTGCGTATGTAACAAAATTAACGCAAACTGGTTTTATAAAACACAAAATAATTTACCATATACATTTTGCACCGGGCCAATAGAGAAATGTTTGAGCAAATTAACGTTCAATCATCTTAGCTGCTTCCGAGTGGTGTTCTCGTAACTGGTGAGTTTTTAGGATTGTGTTTAAAAGTGCTTTTCGAAATAAATAATAAAAACTTTTCATAATATTTTGTAAGTACACATATATTTAATTTCTTTTCAAATATTTGTTTTTAACAAAATCCTATAATCAAAATTAGTTTTTTTTTAATTAAATATGATAAGAGTTTATATATTACTTTATTATTTTATGTTACATCATCGAACATGTTCATCTAACCGGGTCTTTTATCAACCAACGCTCATCAATTTGCTGTTCATCAGCAGTACATGACCCAGTCTACTGATTTTTATGAATTGATTCGAAGACCCTATCTTGAGTTCTAGCGACTTTTAAAAGGTCTCTTTAGCCCAGATTATAGATTTCAATTGCACTGGAAATACAAATTAGAATTTATTTTTTAATATCATTACAAACATTTTTAATATATTAAACTTTATAAAAAAAATAATTAAAAATTGCTTATGCTTTGTGTAATACAATTACATCAAAACCATTTTTATATTGTTACTTGATTTATATAATAAATAAATTATAATTATCCAAACCAAATGAGTTTCTTTTGAAATCTAACCTAACAAAAAGCCAGAGAGTGAATTACAAACAGAAATGTGCATCGATCATATTTTAGGCCTTGTGTGTTACTAGATTTCTCTCAATATTTCTCTTCCGAAAGAAGCTAAACTAAAAAAATGACGTTGGGAGCGACCACCAGATAAGTGTGGGTGCCCTCTACTGTCAAAGACAGGTCTGTTGTGTGGAAGTTATCGGTTTACCTCTATTCTTTCTGGGGAGGAATGCGGCTTGTCCGCTACCTGAACCACTGTATCGTTGCAGCAACGGGTTTCCAACCATAGGGTTGGATCGCGGAACAACTCGAAAGATTTACTCTAAGGTGTTTAACGTACCGTGCGCAGAGAGAGTGTGCTTCTGCATGGCTGGAAGTCTTAAATAAACCAGTCTTTAACGTGTGTCAATCGGATATCTGGCCCATCCACTTCAGTGTCAAAAGCCGTAAACCCACTCAACATCCATTAAGGCAAGCATCAGCTCTCCTCTTCTGGAAACAGAAAAGGATACCTGGTGGTAAAAAAGGAGTTGTTGACAATTTCGCTTTAAGTAGATCGTCAATAACTATACAAAACAAGACTCCGTGAATCTATCGAAGGAGTCCAAAAGCAATTGCCTCTAGACTATCTAAGAAAACGGCAATTGTTAAAAAGAAAAAGGCAGGATCCGCGGCAAATTTACAGCCGCCTAACAATGCCAAATGCTAAAGCTGCTTTCACGACTGGGAAAAGACCCAGGTCGGAGGAACAGGGCCTGACCCAAAAAGAACGGACATCACAAAGAAAAGATACAGTGATGTCCTTAAAGGCGATCAAAATATCGCCATTATTCACGAAGATGTTGGAAAAGAGCCCATAAGCGCAGATCAGGCAATCAATAGGAGTATGGGGTCCGATTACACCGCAGATTGCGGTGGGCCAATATTCCCCAAAATTGAAATGTCAGGATTATGTGCAATAACGAAGAGTACCGCTCTGGACCAACCTCTGAGAAGAATGCAAACTCACTTTAGTGGAAACCTCATCCTAAAAGAGTGTGTGCATTCTTCCCAGGAGAAGATGTACCAGACAGTGCCAATCTAATAAAGATACTGATGGTGCAAATCGACGAGATTAATAAAACAGAGGGGGACAAGAGGGCCGCGCATCGCCAGGCGCATTTATTGTATCATTAGATGACGCATCCGGCTTCCTGTTCTGCATCAGGAGTTTGAAACTTTAAACACTTTGTCTCGGATTAATAAGGACAATACACATAGCTAATATAATTAGGATACTCAGTGGCAGCTCCCAAAATGTCTTTCGAAATCACGGTAAACGTATCCAATTTTCATAGATATAGTTATTATAATGTTATCATACTTTTTTTTTTTGTAAAACGATTTGTCTTTGGCCTCAAAATAAGCTTCAGTTTCAGCGATCACCTCTTCATTCGAGCCAAATTTCTTTTCGGCGAGCGTTTTTTTCAGGTCTGCGAACAGGTAGTAGTAACTGGGTGCCAAATCTGGAGAATACGGTGGGTGCGGAAGCACTTGTGATACGGTGCATTGTCTTGGTGAAAGAGATTTTTTTTCTTCTTCATGTGTGGCCTTTTTTTTTTTTTTTTTTTTTATTATTATTCATAACAACGCCATCTATGTGACATCCTACGGACTTATTGAGTGATGTGTTAGGTATTATAAATGTACGTATGAGAATGTTTATATTATATTATATGTTATTATATTATATACTATTAGGTTGAGAAAGGACGAAATCTTATATACTATATTCTCCTACATATTATTTCAATACTGAATTGAGTGCGGTTGTGTACCCGTCATCCAGATAGTTTAAAATTTTACTATTAACAACCCCAGAGTCTACTTGGTAAAAGTCCGGGTGCCCGATCAACTACTCCAAAGTAAACTGTGGAATCCCCAACCTGGTGATAGGCAAGCTCTCTGTCATAGTTGGCCTTATAAAATAACAATAATAAAAAAAAATAAAAATAAATTGTATCTTTATTGGTGTGTTGAATTTTTGTAAAATGAATATATCTCAGAATGAATTTTTGTCACTAACGATTTGTATGGAAAATATTTCAAGGTCAAAAATAATGAATGAACTCTTGTTACAAAAATAATTTCGTGACAAGAATGTAGAGGTGTGAATTTTTGTCATTAGTAAACCCTTATCATTGGTTATTGTGATTTGGTGACAAAAATGCATCTCCTCGCCATCTAAAATTACAAAATGCATCATTGGAATAGTCTCATTTGGCCTAAAATATGCCGAAATTGTCGCAATTGGCAAGTATTGTCCGAATGATTTGTCGTAAATGCAAATTTCTCTTTAATTTTCAATTTTCTATTCTGTCTTAATGGTATATGTCGTATTTGGCTGCAACATCAGCTTCATGCAGTGGCAATTTGTTATGTTTGCTCGTGGTTACGTGTTTTGACTCGTAACGCGTATTAAAAATAGATAGAGCTTATATAAAGACGTCCGTTGCCGGAAGTGAGAAATTTCGTATGTTCGTTCGATTTGATTTCAATTTTTTCAAAAATTTGATTTGATTTGATTCAAAAAGGAAACTTGGTCGGTAGTGCAGATTGGTTACGTACTGTGTAATAATGAGTGGACGTTTTATGTGTGAGTGAAATTCATGTGACGTGAACCATAGGTGTGCGTTTCAAGGAGTCAGAAACAAATAGCGTAATTATCTTCTTTCAAATACGACGAAAAATTCCAGACTAAAATAGATTGTAATTAATTAATTTTGAAAACAAATCCATGTTTTATTTAAAACAACTGACAAAGAAAATTATTAAAAAACAGTTATAAAAGCATCATTTTGGCCTCTTTTATTTTATATGGGTGTACCTAAAAACCTTCTGCAGATAATCGTGTTTATAGCATTTTATTTTCAAATTTTTAAGATAGAGAGAGAACAATTTTAAGACATTTTTGAGGAACTTACAAACATTTTACTAAAATATATTCAAATTCTCTATATAAATATTTTTTCTTGCAATTAGTATTTAAAATGTAAAATATTAGACTACTATTCACTGATGTATCTCGATAAATATTCTGTGTTTAATCGGATATCCGAACCCCTCTAGCCAGCGGATTTCGAATAAAAAAGGAGTAGACAATAATCGAGGTCATATTAATTTAAAACTAGAATCTTTTAGAATCCGGGAATAATGTTTGTTCGGGAGCCCCTTTCTTTTTTATAGTGATCAAATGTAATAATCTAATAAAGGTGCAAAATAATTCAGTTAGCCTTGACGGAATTGAATAACCTCAAGCGTGCAAAATATTGACATTATTGAAACATTATAGACACCATTTTGTAACTTTAAAACTTTTGTCATTTAAATTTAAGTTAAACACTTGAAATTTAAACTAACAATACAATCTCGTAATCGATTTAATAAGTGTTCTTATTTTACAAAACATCGCGATTACATCATCACTTCTCTGCCTTGTTGAGTCAGCCACAACGAATTAAATTGCCAATTATTTTAATGAAGCAAACAAACCGAGTGCTCCAGCCATGAACTTGCAGGCTCAGAGCCTTGTGCTTCTTTACAGAGAACATCACAAAGTTTAACCACTCCATAAATACAACGAAACATTTGTAAAGCAGCACACAGCGATGCGCTCGCGGAGGAGCCTTGTAAGCTGGTGAGGAGCCCACACACCGAGCAGCACTTTACGGTATTAACGCGGTTGTTTGCGTGCTCGCGTTCGCATATTATATGCCGTTAAACGTATATATATACTACAAAAATCACATATTACACAAGTTTAAAGACTGAGACAACACTCAGAGCCCGCCAGGCTGCTCCTCGCTAGACCCCTTACGGTACATATTAAACTAAATATAAACAACAAGTTTAAGCGAAACTTTAAGTTTCGTAAAAGTAATTTAATTTCGTATGCTCTGAAAGTCGCGATGTACTCTCGTCTCGGCTGCATCTTTTATATATGCGAGAAACGTGCGCGTGCAAGCGAAAGCGAGCAATTGGATTTTAGAAGATTGCTCGCAAGCGTATCAAAGAAAATCAATCATTATTGTATATATAAAGTGGTCGTCGGACGTTTGCGAGTAGATTAAAAAAACAATTTCACTGAGAGACGCGAGTGCGCGCACGCTTACCGATCGGCTCCACAGCGGAAATATGGTCCACGTAATCCCGTTTGCCTAGGTACAGGGTGATCTTGCCATTTGGCGAGCACTTCTTGAAAACTTTAAAATTCACAACCATCTTTATGCAGGCAATATTATTTTTAGTATTACAATTTTTTTCGTAATTTATTATTTCGTATATTGCGTGCCACTTTAGGTTTGTTCGTCGTTAAATTGCTGGAAACGTTTTAAAACAATTTCCAGTTGACCACGTACATTTATACTGTTCCATTTTATATCCAATTATTGCACAGGTACGGGGGTCGTGGGGTACGCGCATCGTATTCGTGCATTTCTGGGCTTTCTGCGACAAGCTTAAATACAGTGCGAGTACTTGCTGGGTCGACCGAGCTTTAACGTGCGATGAGTGGGTGACTATGTGTAGTTATATATATATATATATATATATATGTGTGTTTGTGTATTTTGTGTGGGCTTATGTGTGTGTAGGTGCTTCAGGCTGTGTAGCTACAATCGATATACAAACAGAGAATACACGTTTGTGATATATTTTATGGTTGATGGTGCGAGGGTAGGTTTTGTTGTGTGTTGGTTGACATCAACTGCAAAAATCGTACGTTGTATAAATAATGTATATATTAAATTGCATACCTATATATTGATTTATATATTATGTTATATTGTTTTGTGATTAAGTTTGTTTAGGCTGCGTGTAACACCTGTCGAGGTCACGTGCAATGTAACATGTCGCGGAGGGTTCGGAATAATATATCAATATTTGTTGCATTGAATTGGAAGGAGCTTATATTCGATATAGGCTTAAAGAGATATAAATATAAGTTGTATGTCATATTATATAAGTTACATTAAAAGAAAAACTAACTACACATAATTTTTATAAAATTTCGAACAGATACGTAATTAATTTTTTAATCATAAGTATATTTGTTGAAGAAAGTTTTTAAGTTAACTCACAATTGTAAACGACGAAACAATATCTTTTGTATCTTTACTATTACTATATTTGCTGGATTCTATTCACGATCAGCTCAGAAAATCAGTACAACGATTCTTAGCCACTTTTTGCGAGTGTCAAGCGCGAGAAACCGTCATTTTGACAGCTGAAAATTAATGTGTAGTAAGTAAACAAAATAATTCCACATACAAAAATAGTCGTGAAGTGGAAAAAAATGTGCTCCGAAAAAAATATTTGTCCACATTTAAAAATAAATATACTTCAAACAAAAATATATATCCACAGTAAAAAATAATTGTGCTCCGATAAAAAAATTGTTATAAAAAATATGCACTGTTAATTCAAAAATGTACACCAAATAAATAAAAAATAAAAATAAATATAGATAAAAATCTGCAGGCTTTTTCTCAAACTTAAAACAAAAGTTTCCTATTTTCGGATGTAATTGAGTCGCTATTTCGATCGAACCAGGCATCTCTTGAAAACAATAACATAGTTCCTATAGATCATAGCGAAAATACCTAGTCACAAATACGAGTACATTAACATTTTATGGTGAACTCATTGAACCTGGGTTACGAGGCATTGACATAGGCCACTTCGCCACCTTTACTACATTATTAAATATATAATCACCGTAATTCAGAGAAATTGATCAAAATTTAAAATTTATATGTAATCTTAGCATTATGTCCAGCTATCATACAACACTGACAGTTACCAAGGGAACAGATTGTTTTGGGCCAGCCGAAGCGCTGCCGAAGTGCTCCCATCGGATACCCTTTTCTCGCATACTTTTACATTAGCTTGCTTAAGGTAGGTGTCTAATATAGCTTTATAAGAAAAACAAAAAACACAATGTTATGTGTTCCCATGGCGGACAAACAATCTCGTCGGAAACAAAAATTGGAAACGACATTTTAAAAAGAACGGTTTACCACGTGGTAATTCACCACCGTTTGCCAAAAATTTATAATAGAAAAAAGAGCGAATATTTTATTATAAAAGAAAAAAAACGAAAATCGACCTATTTTTGCATCGTTTGCGTCCTGTAAATTTGTATATTCTAATTTCTTCAAAAATGTGGTGTATTACGATACAATACACCTTTATAAAGAGCCGTTCAAAGTTTCATCAAAGTAGATAGAGCGGTTACGCCAGTTGAAAAATCGAGTTTTAATACTTGTTCTATTACGAATTTCGTCACACAAATTTAGTTTATTCTCGAGGCTATAAGACGATGGAAAGTGTAAATAAGACGATTTTCCGAAAGTTCTAGTTCTCTAGGTTTCGCAATACCAAAATACTATTTCAGTATTTAAAATCTAAAATCACGGATTAAAAAAATCTGTGAATTTCTCAGGCATCCTATAACAATTCTTAAATATTTCTTAAAAAATAAATAATTAAATACTTCAGTAACTGAATTCAATATAAATTTTATTATTTTTCTAAAAGAAATTCTTTTGAAAAATATATGAAATCGCATAACAAAATATTTCGGAAAAAATATTTGTACTGAAAACTGTCTTTATTCACGTCATATAGTAAGAATCTCTAATTTTCTCAAATTTCTTAAATAATCTCGAAAACAGTCCATACGACCAGTCCGAGACAAAAAAGACAAAATATATATTTTACTCAAATACTACTACTACTACTACTACTACTACTACTATTTACAAAGTTTTTTGTATTCAGTATTTAAAATACTTTTAGAAAAAAGTATTTTAGTCAAATAGTATTTAAAATGCAATTTTTAATGTATGGGATACCAATATGTTGATGAAGAATGGAAAACCAGCCATAGCCATAGCCGAGTGGGTTAACGCGTTGGCCTGGTTTATGGGAGGACGCCGGTTCAATCCAGGCCGGCAGACCGAAGTGTTTTTCGAATGTAGCACTGTAAATCAGTAGGTTCCTCTTGTTATTAATAGCCTATTTCTGATATATGCAGGTTATTGATTTGGAATAAAGGAACATTAATGCCATCACTTAACAGAACAATAAGTGTATGATGACGTTGATGATTCACGATATATAAATAGCAAGATAGATCTCGGTGCATAGAGATATCTCAAAAATATGAGCATTTGCCCTGCAAAGTTGTTAGAGTCGCGTCAG